>MCFG01000016.1:102500-165000 GCA_002104895.1 Anaeromyces robustus | reverse complement strand
TTTTCAAAAATTAAATATTATGAATATTCACATCATAAAAATAATATAAAAAGAGAAAATGATAATAATAATTATAATAATAATGATAAGGAATATTGGAATAAAGGAGAAATAAATGATACAGTTGAAAAAGATATTTCATTTGATTATGAAATTTATGGATCAACTTCTTCTTTAGGTTATGTAAATTTACCACCAAAACCAATTATAAGTAGATATTTATCAAATAATGTGAATGAAGAAGAAGATGATAACACCCAAGAATATGATAATTTAGAATTTGAGAGAAAAAGAAAACCATGGAAACATCAAAAAATTAAAAATATAAATCAAAAATATCAAGAAATAGAAGAGGATGAAGAGGATGAAGAAAATGAAGTTGATGAAGAAAATGAAGAATTATATCAGTTAAATCAAAGAAAATATTTACCAAAAAAAAGTATATCATATATTAATAATAATAAAAATGAAGATTATAAATATTATTCATTAATGAATAATCAAAATACATATAATAAGTATTATATGATAAATGATGATGATGATGATGATGATGACAGTAATAGTAGTAATAATAATAATAATAACAATATATATAAAGAAAATTTAAATAATGAAGAAGGTTATTCAATGAGTGATAATAATTTATATAATGAATATACTAAAAATGATTTAACAGCTCATACTAACACAATGATTAAATATCTTAATGAAATGGAAAAAGGATTAAATTATAAAATGAATATTGATAATAATAAAGGTAAGCATAATAAAAAACATTATGATAAATATAAAAAAAAGAGAGAATATGTAAGAACATATTTTTTTGATGATGATGATGATGATGAAAATGATGATGATAACAATGATGAAAATTATAATGAAAAAGAAAATAGAAATATAAATAAATATGAAGATGACGAGTATGAATATGATTATGAATATAATAAGATAAATAATAATAATATTAAGAATAGTATTAAAAAAAGCAATAATAAGAAGAATAAAAATTTAAAAAGGAAATCTAAAAAGAATAAAAGAAATATAGATATTGAGAGATATAAAGAAGAAATGAATAATATAAAAATTAATAAGAATGACGAATATTATGGAATTAGTGATGATGATAAAGAAAGTATTGATCACAATAAAAATTTATATAGACAGTCAAAAAAAACGTTAAAAAGAAAAAATATGAAAATTCAAAAAAAAAAAAATATTAATAAAAATAATTATAATAATAATAATAATAATAAAAACAATTTAGATAATCCTAATAGTTTTTTATATGATAATATAAATAAAAATAAAAATAATAATGCTCGAAAAATTGATAATATTAATGATGAGGATAGTGTTAGTGATAATGTTTATTATAACAATGACAATAATATTAATGATGAGGATAATGTTAGTGATAATGTTTATGATAACAATGACAATAATATTAATGATGAGGATAATGTTAGTGATAATGTTTATGATAACAATGACAGTAATATTAATGATGAGAATAATATTAGTGATAATTTTTATGATAACAATGATGATAATAATAATGAGAATAATGTTAGTGATAATGATTATGATAACAATAAAAATGATGACAATGATGATAATTATAAAAATGATAGTTATAATAGAAATAAAGATAATACTGAATTAGATGTTGAAAATTCTATTAATGAAAATGATAATCAAAAAATAATAATAAATGAAAAAGGGAAAAAATTTAAAAATTCAAAATCATTATATGATATTCGTTATCAATCAAATAATTATAATGAATTATTAGAATCAAAATATAAGAATAAAAGTGATCAACAACTTTATAGGAAATTTCAAAGAAAAAATAGTGATAATAAAGATTATGTAATAAATTTTAAAAGAATAAATTCAAATGATAATAATAATAATAATAATCCTATTAAAAATAATAAAAATAATGATAATGATAATGATAATAATACTGTTAAAAATAATAAAAATAATGATAATGATAATGATAATAATCCTGTTAAAAGTAATAAAAATAATAATAGAAAAAATAGTCAGTCACAACAATATTCTTCCAATAAAAGTGATCATCATAATGAAAATAATAGTAGTAGTAATAGTAATATTCTTAAAAATGAAAGTATTTTACCATTTTATAAAGAATTATATTGTATTTATAAAACGGCTTCAGGAATTGATAATATAGTAAGAAAAGAAACTGAAATGAATAATGATTCAATATCTTCATCTTCATCTTCTTCTTCTTCTTCATCCTCATCATTATCTTCTTCTTCTAATACTTCTACTGAACCTTTGAATCAAACAGAAAAAGAAAAAATAAAGAAAAAGATTTCAAAAAATAAAAATAAAAACGAAAATAAAACTCAAAGTAATACAAAGACAAATCAAAAAAATTCAATGATAAATGATTCGTTGTCTGAAAGTTCATCGTTTAATTTAATAAATAATAATAATAATAATAATAATAATAATAATAATAATAATAATAATAATAATAATAATAATAATAATAATAATAATAATAATAATAATAATAATAATAATAATAATAATAATAATAATAATAATAATAATAATAATAATAATAATAATAATAATAATAATAATAATAATAATAATAATAAAGATAAGAGAAAAATAAAAGAAAAAAGAAGAAGAAAAGAAGAAGAAAAAGAAAAAGAAAATTTTAATGAAAACAAAATAAATTCTAATAATTATAATAATGATAAAAAGAATATAATAAATATTAGAAAAAATAAGAAATCTATTCATAATGAATTTGAAAATAAAAGAAGTGAAAGTGAAAGTGAAAGTGAAAGTGAAAGTGAAAGAGGAATTAAAAAGCAAAATAATAATTATTATTACGATGATGATGATATAGAGGAAAGTGATAAAAATAATAAAAGAGAAATTAACAAAAAAGAGAAAGAAATATTCGAAGATAGTGAAGAACTTGAAGATGATGTTGAAGAGGAATATAATGAAGAAGATAGCAATTATGATGAAAATAACAATGATGATGAAGAATATGATAACAAAGAAGAAGAAGAAGAAGAAGAAGATGATGATGATGATGATGATGATGATAATGATGAAAAAAATGATAACAAAGAAGAAGATGATGATGATGAATATGATAACGAAGAAGATGATAATAATGATAAAGAATATGGCAAAGAAGAAATAGAAGATGATAATGAAAGTGCTATTGAAATAATGAATAAATACTTAAATAATAAAATCATATATAAAAAAAGAAAAAACAATTTAAACTATCATAAATTAAATGAGGAAGAAAAGAATCTTCATAAAACTTTTAGTAAAAATGACAATAATAGAAATATTAATATGAATAAAAATAATAAAGCAAAGTATTATCGATCAAGTAAAATGAATTATGATGTTCAATCATATGATGAATCATCAATTGATGTTTATGAAGAATATGAATCTTCTGATACATCAATATCGAATAAAGAAAATAAATATTATAAATTAAAGGATAAAAATAATAAGAATTATTACAACCAAAATAATGATAATAATTCCTTATTATATAAAAAGAATAATATAAATAAAAAGTATTCTAATAATTATTATGGTAGTGATGATAATGATAATATTAATGTTGAAGATGAAGATAGTTATTATAATAATAAATATAATGATGATAATATAAATACCTATTACAATAGATATAATAATGATGATGTAGATAGTTATGATAATAATGAATATATTAATGATGGTGATGAAGATAGTTATGATAATAATGAATATAATAATGATGGTGATGAAGATAGTTATGATAATAATGAATATAATAATTATAGAGAAGAAGATAAAACATCAATAAAAGAATATATCGAAAATAATTATAATATTAATAATGATCCTAATAATAATTATAATTCAGCCTTTGACGGTGATAATGAATATGAATATACTAATTATTCTTCTATTCCAGAACTAAATAATAGAAAAAATAAAATAAATGATGAAACAGGAAATCAATTAAAAAATATTATAAAAGAAGAATTTAAGAAAAATTTTGAAAAAAAGGAAATATATGAATATAATAATAAAAATAAAAATAATAATTATAATAATAATAATGATAATAATAATAATAATAATTATAATTCTCAACATATAACATCATCCTTTTCTTCATCTTCTTCAAAAACTATTTCATATTATAATTCTGAATCTGATAATGAGAGTTATATTCAAAATACATTATCTGTTCAAAAGAATAATAAACAGAAGTATAATAATAATAATAATAATAATAATAATAATTCTAGATACTACTCCTATGATAATAATGAAAGTATAAGAGGATCTGATACAGAAAATGATGAAAATGAAGCTATAATGCTTATGAATCCATATTATTATTTATCTAATAGTAGTTCCTATGTAGGTTAAAATATATATGTTATAAGGAAATTAAAATATAAAGAAAAAATAAAATAAAATAAATAAATAAATAATATATAATTCTATTGTATAATCGTTATATATAATAAAAAAATTTTAAAAAAAGAAAAAAAAAAAAAAAAAGAAGATAAATAATATTATAAAAATACTATCAAATAATATCTAACATACTATTTATACATACTATTATTTGTATATTTTTTTTTAAAAAAAAAGAAAAAATAATTTATATTTGAATGTATAAGTACAAATATAAATTTTTTTTAATAAAATATATATATATATGAACATTTGTTTAAATGTTTTTTTAATCTTTCTTTTTTTTTTTTTTTTTTATAATTTAATAAATAAAAAAGAAAAAGGTATATAAATATTAAATATAAAAATGTGATTTTTTTTTAAAGAGTATGCTTATTTTATAATAATATATATATTCTTAAACATTTTTTATTTTATTATAAATATTACTAAATAGAAAAAAAATTTTTTTTCTTGTTAATATAAAATTAGTATTTTGTTTTTTATAAAAACACCAAAAAATATAAAATTTAATATAAATTTTATTTATAATAATAAATATATCATATTAATATACCACATAACAAAAATCCAATAAAAGAAAGAATATTTATTTTTCAATTTATTTATTTTTCAATATTTATTTTTCAATTTATTATACGGAATTTAATTATTAATTACAAAAGATATAAAAATAATATATATGAAATTAGATAAAAAATAAAAATTAAATAAACTTTAAACTGTTTTTTATTAATTTTAATATTCACAATTATAAATATTATTAAAATTAATAATATATAAGCATGATATAACTGAATATTGTTATATTATATATTTAGTATATATAATTAGGAATAATGAATAATATTTAAAGATACTTTTTCATCATGATACAATTGAATATTGTTATATACTTAATATATATAATTATGAATAATGAATAATATATCATGATAATGACACTGATAAGTGTTAAAAAGAATATATATAATTATTTTACGGGTATTTTTTTTTTTTATCAATTACTTTATTAAATTTATCGTTAACTATTAACATATAAATATAATTAAATGTATAAAATATTGATTATGAAAGAAGAGAATATCAGTTAACTTTTTTTTTTTCTCTTTTTAATTATCTTTAATATAAAAAGTTTAATTAAATTATAAAAAAAAGTATAGAATTGTTTTTTTTTTTTTTTTTTTTTTTTTTTTTTTACTTTTGTCCCAAATACTTTTTTTAATTCTATATATTTCAATTTAAAAAATTTACAAATAATTCATTTTAATTCATTGGCTTATTAATTTAATTCATTATTAAAATGAAATAGAAACATTTTATTAATCAAATACCTAAATTAAAATCATAATTTTAACTAATTTATTTTTTTTTTTTTTTCTCAAAACTTTATATTAAGAGAATTTTAATGGTTAGAACTATAATATATGATAGAATTTAATTAATACAAAAAACTTTAATTTTATAAAACATTAAAAACATAAAATAATTAAATAATATTTAAATAAATTTATCTTAATCTTTATAATTTATTTATTGATATTAATATATTAATATATTAATTTTTTTTTTTCGATTCCATAAATTTAAATAATATACCTTAATTATAAAAAACCAAAAAAAAAAAAAAAAAAAAAAATAAATAATATATATATTTAAGTATTGTAAAAAAATAATGGAAATAAAAAAAAATAAAAGATTATTATTTCTTATGAATTTTATAATCATTAAATAATGGAAAAAATTAAAATTATTAATTTATAATTAATTATTATATTTAATTTTTCATTTTTTTTTTTTTTTTCTTTTTTTTTTTTTTTTTTTTTTTTTTTTTTTTTAAAAAAAAAAAGAATAATAATATATAATAAAAAAATTATCTATATTAAAAAAGTAGTGATAAATAATATAAATATTAATAAATATCAAACTTTTTTATTAAAAAAAATTATTATTTATTTATTTTTATTAGAATAAAGATGAAATGAAATTCTACAATAGTTTAAATTTTATTATCAGTACCATTGGTATTCTTTTTATTAAAAATACCTATGGAATGAAAGATATTTCTTCAAATGAATTAATCAAAGAATTAACAATTGGATGGAATTTAGGTAATACTTTAGATGCTAAATGTACAACAGATAATGGTTATATATCAGATACGACTTCAGAAATTTGTTGGGGAAATCCAAGAGCTACACCAGAATTATTTCAAAAATTAAGTAAACTTGGTTTTAATCTTTTCCGTATACCTACAACATGGGTAGGTCATTTCGGTGATGGACCAGATTATATAATTAATGATCAATGGATGGAAAGAGTTAAAGAAGTAGTAGATTATGCTATTAATACAGGAAGTTATGCTATTTTAAATATACATCATGAAGATTGGAATTATACTTATAAAGAAAATTTAGAAAATACTAAAGCTATTATGAAAGAAATATGGACACAAATTGCTAATACATTTAAAGATTATGATGAACATTTAATATTTGAAGGTTGTAATGAACCAAGAAAAGTAGGATCAGCTGTAGAATGGACAGGTGGTGATGAAGATGGTTGGAATTTTGTTAATGAAATTAATGAACTTTTTATTAATACTGTACGTTCTACTGGTGGTAATAATGCTTTACGTCATTTAATGATACCCCCATATGCTGCTAGTGTTAATGAAAATAGTATAACTCATTTTAATTATCCATCTGATGATGATAAAATTATTGTATCACTTCATGCCTATACTCCTTATCATTTTGCATTAGATACAACCGACAGTCCAATTTCAGAATTTAATGATGATGGTAAAAGTGAAATAAATTGGGCAATGAATGATGTTATATATAAATTATTAAGAAGTAAAGATATTCCTGTTATAATAGGAGAATTTGGAGCAATATATCGTAATAATGATGAAGAAAGATGTAATTGGGCAAAATATTATCTACAAATAACTGAAAATTTAGGAATACCATGTATATTATGGGATAATGGAGTTTTTGGAAATGCGAATGATGAAAACTATGGTTTTATAAATCGTTCCACTTTAAAAATTGCATATCCTAAAGTATTTAATACTATGATGTGTAGTGTTGGTTATGAAGAAAATTGTGATAAAACTGATGAAATTCCTAATGATTATGATATTGATCTAGGTGATAATGATGATAATAATGATAATAATAATAATAATAATAATAATAATAATGGTGATAATAATAATGATAATAATGGTGATAATAATAATGATAATAATGGTGATAATAATGGTGATAATAATAGTGATAATAATGGTGATAATAATAGTGATAATAATGGTGATAATAATGATGATAATAATAATGATAATAATAATGATAATAATAATAATAATAATAATAGTGATAATAATAATAATAATGATAATAATAATAATGGTGATAATAATAATAATGGCGATAATAATAATAACGATGATAATAAAGGTAATAATGATCCTAACCAAAATTCAAATCAAAATCAGAACAAAACATCAGATGATATTGACGACCTTCCAGCTTCTGGAGATAATTCTTATAATATTAATAAAATGAATATTAAAAAATTAAAAATAACTATTGCTATTTTAAGTATCATTCTTTATTATATGTATTATGTATGAATAGAATAGATTTTAATTCTATTTTTACTTTTATATTATAAAGAAAATATATGTATATTTAAACTAAACGAACAAACAAATAATAAATACTATCTAAAATAAAATAAAATAAAATAAATTTAAAAAAAATATAAAGTAATAATAGTTTATTAATTTTACCAAAATATTGAGTTTATTATAAAAAAAAATTAATTAATTATTATTTATTTAAATTAAAAAAAAAAAGAAAAAAAGAAAAAAAAAGAAAAAAAGAAAAAAAGAAAAAGTAAAATTTCAAAATTACAAAAAAAAACTTAAAATTTTTAAAATATGTATAGAATAATAAATAAATAAATAAATAAATAAATAAATAAATAAATAAATAAATAAATAAATAAATAAATAAATAAATAAATAAATTATTAAATTAATAAATAAATAAATAAATAAATTATTAAATTATTAAATTAATAAATAAATTAATAAATTAATAAATTAATAAATTAATAAATAAATTAATAAATAAAATAAAATAAACAAAATAATATTTTGAAATAAAAATAATGAAAATAATGAAGATAATCTTTTTTTCTTTGAAAAAAAAAAAAAAAAAAAAAGACATAATAAATTAGATAATTTTTATTTTTATTTGAAAATATTATCAATAATGAACACTGCTGACTATATCAATATAATTGATTCAAAAAATATTAATGAAATTAAACAATTAATTCATAAAGATATTGAAAAAGATGTTGTCTATGAACTGTATGATAAAAATCTACTTACTATGGAAAGATTGAAGTTTATAGTTGAAAATTGTAGTGAATATATAAATATATCCTCTTTATTCATAAAACGATTAATAAAAGAAAATAATATTGAATTATTTAAAATTATTTTTGAAAATTTAAATTTTTTTAGTAATGAATTTATTTTGAATATTTTAATTAGCCATTACAAAAATAAAATACCAATATCTACTTCCGATTTAAATGAACTAATTTCGAAATATAAATGTTCAAAAGAAGATACTGATACTTATAATTCTTGTGATAATTATTTATTTGATGCTTGTGTAAGTGGAAATGAAACTATGGTTAAATTTTTAATTAAACATGGAGTAGATATCAACAAAGAAAATAAAGAACGTAAAACACCATTATTTGAAGTATGTTTAAATGGACATGAAAATTTATTTAAATATTTAGTTGAACATGGAGCAGAAATAAATAAAGAAGATATTGTTAATATGACACCATTGTTCTATGCATGTGAATCTGGAAATGAATATATAACAAAATATTTAATTGACCATGGAGCTAATGTAAATAAAGAAAGTAATATTGGTAAAACATCAATATTTTTTGCATGTGAATCTGGAAATGAAACTATTGTCAAATATTTAATTGAACATGGCGCAGATATCAATAAACAAAATAAAATTGGTGAAAGACCATTATTATCTGCATATATGGGTGGAAATGTTAATTTTATAAATCATTTAATTAGTCTATGTGGAGCAAATCCATATGGACTAAATAATAATAGTTTAGGCATTTCACCATTAATTATTGCGAGTTATAATGGAGATGAAGATTTAGTCAAATATTTAGTCGACCATGGAGAAAATATAAATGCAGAAAATTTACTTCGTCAAACACCTTTATTAATGGCATGTGATAATAATAATGAAAATATAATTAAATATTTAGTTGGAGCAGATGTAAATAAAGAAGATATTATTGGTAATATACCAATATTTTATGCATGTGAAACTGGAAATGAAAAGATTGTCAAATATTTAGTTGAACATGGAGCAGATATCAATAAAAAAAATAAATCAGGCCGAACACCTTTATTAAAGGCATGTGAAACTGGAAATGAAAATATTATCAAATATTTAGTTGAACATGGAGCAAATATAAATAAAGAAGATTCTCATGGTAAAACACCATTATATTATGCCTGTCAAAATGAAAATGAAAATATAATGAAATATTTAGTTGACATGGAGCAGATATCAATAAAGAAGATGAATATGGTGAGACACATTTATTAAAGGCATGTTATGATAATAAAAAAAAAGTAGTCAAATGTTTAGTTGAACATGGCGCAGATATAAATAAAGAAAATAATTATGGTATAACACCATTATATTATGCCTGTCAAAATGAAAATGAAAATATAATGAAATATTTAGTAGAACATGGAGCAGATATCAATAAACAATATGGTTCTGGTGAAACACTTTTATTAAAGGCATGTTATAATAATGAAGAAAATATAATTAAATGTTTAGTTGAACTTGGAGCAGATATCAATAAAGAAGATAATCATGGTAAAACACCATTATATTATGCATTTCTATATAGATATGAAAATATAATGAAATATTTAGTAGAACATGGAGCAGATATCAATAAAAAATATGATTCTGATGAAACACTTTTATTAAAGGCATGTTTTAATAATAAAGAAAATTTAATCAAATGTTTAGTTGAACTTGGAGCAGATATAAATAAAGAAGATTCTCATGGTAAAACACCATTATATCATGCTTGTCAAAAGGAAAATGAAAATACAATGAAATATTTAGTTGAACATGGAGCAGATATCAATAAAAAATATGATTCTGGTGAAACACTTTTATTAAAGGCATGTATTAATAATAAAGAAAATTTAATCAAATGTTTAGTTGAACTTGGAGCAGATATAAATAAAGAAGATTCTCATGGTAAAACACCATTATATTATGCCTGTCAAAATGAAAATGAAAATACAATGAAATATTTAGTTGAACATGGAGCAGATATCAATAAAGAAGATGAATTTGGTGAGACACCTTTATTAAAAGCATGTTATAATAATAAAGAAATTATAATCAAATATTTAGTTGAACATGGAGCAGATATAAATAAAGAAGATTCTCATGGTAAAACACCATTATTTTATGCTTGTCAAAATGAAAATAAAAGTATTATTAAATATTTAATTAAACATGGATCAAATATAAAAGAAAAAAATGTTTTTGGTAAAACAACACTAGAAGAAAAATCTATAAAAGCATATTTAAAATATAATAAGTTAAAAAAGAAGTTAAAAAATAAATTAATAATACAATAAATTAAAATTAAAATTAAAATTAAAATTAAAATTATAATTAATATAAAATAAAATAAAAATAATAGTAATAATAATAATAAAATAAAAAGAATAAATGAATGAGAAAAGAAGGAATATTTTTTTTTTTCTTATGTTTATTTTCTTTTTCAATTGAATATTATGAATAGAGAGTTAGAGATAAAAATTAAATGAAAGGTATTAACTTTACTTAATACAAATATATTAAGATATCTTTAATATCTATAATAAGATTTGAATCAATAAATTTCAAATAAAAAAGAAAAAAAAGAAAAATATTTCTTATTTATTTAAAAGAAAATAAGAAAATAAATTCAATATAAAATGGATTAAAAAAATATGATAAATAAAAAATAAAATAATAATAATAATATTAATATTAATATTAAATTATAATAATAATAATAATTATCATAATAATAATAATAATAATAAATAATAATAATAATTATCATAATAATATTAATAATAAATAATAATAATAATTATCATAATAATATTAATAATAAATAATAATAATAAATAATAAATAATAATAATAATAATAATAATTATCATAAAATATTAATAATAATAATAGTAATTAATAATAATAATTAAAAAAATAATGAATATTGAATATTATTAAAGAAAATAAAGAATGTAAAGGAAAAAAAAATTAAAAATTAAAAATGATTATAAAAAGAATATAAAAAAAAGGGTTTAAAATCCTATAAAGTAAATTTTAATAAATAAAAAATTTGAATAATAATAGCAAGAATTAAAAAGAAAAAAAAAATTAAAAAACATTTTTATAATAAAGTAATAAAGAAATAAAATATTAAGTAATAATAGTTTATTAATTTTACTAAAATATTGAGTTTATTATAAAATAAAAAAAAAATTAATTATTATTTATTTAAATTTAAAAAAAAAGAAAAAAAGAAAAAAAGAAAAAAAAAAAAAGGAAAATTTCAAAGTTACAAAAAAACTTTAAATTTAATTATGCGCATAAAATAATAAATAAATAAATAAATATATAAATAAATAAATAAAGATTAACCAAATTAATAAAAAAAAATAATATTTTTAATATTATTTAAAGTTTATAAAATTAATTTAAATATTAATTAAAATATATAAACTTGTGAATTTATCAAAGATTGTTGCATAATTTTTAATCAATAAATAAATAAATAAATAAATAAATAAATAAATAAATAAATAAATAAATAAATAAATAAATAAATAAATAAATAAATAAATAAATAAATAAATAAATAAATAAATAAATATATAAATAAATAAATATATAAATAAATAAATAAATAAATAAATAAATAAATATATAAATAAATAAATAAATAAATAAATAAATAAATAAATAAATAAATATATAAATAAATAAATAAATAAATAAATAAATAAATAAATAAATAAATAAATAAATAAATAAATAAATAAATAAATATATAAATAAATAAATAAATAAATAAATAAATAAATATATAAATAAATAAATAAATAAATAAATAAATAAATAAATAAATAAATAAATAAATAAATAAATATATAAATAAATAAATAAATAAATAAATAAATAAATAAATAAATAAATAAATAAATAAATAAATAAATAAAATCATATCAAATCAATTGTAACAATTGTAATTTGAAATAAAAATGATGAAAATAATGAAAATAATATTTTTTTCTTTGAAAAAAAAAAAAAAAAAAAAAAAAGACATAATAAATTAGATAATTTTAATTTTTATTTGAAAATATTGTTAATAATGAACACTACTGACTATGATTTTAAACTCAAATCTTATATCAATATAATTGATTCAAAAAATATTAATGAAATTAAACAATTAATTCATAAAGATATTAAAAATAAAAATGAAAAAGATGTTATTTATGAACTGTATGATAAAAATTTACTTACTATGGAAAGATTGAAATTTATAGTTGAAAATTGTAGTGAATATATAAATATATCCTCTTTATTAATAAAACGATTAATAAAAGAAAATAATATGGAATTATTTAAAATTATTTTTGAAAATTTAAATTTTTTTAGCAATGAATCTATTTTGAATATTTTAATTAATAATTACAAAAATAAAATACCAATATCTACCTTCGATTTAAATAAACAAATTTCAAAATATAAATATTCAAAAGAAGAAAATGTTTCTTATGATACTTGTGATAATTATTTATTTGATGCATGTAAAAGTGGAAATGAAACTATGGTTAAATTTTTAATTAAACATGGAGTAGATATCCATAAAGAAAATAAAGAACGTAAAACACCATTATTTGAAGTATGTTCAAATGGACATGAAAATTTATTTAAATATTTAGTTGAACATGAAGCAGAAATAGATAAAGAAGATTTCATTAATATGACATCATTGTTCTATGCATGTGCGTGTGGAAATGAATATATAACAAAATATTTAGTTGACCATGGAGCTGATGTAAATAAAGAAGATATCAATGGTAATACACCAATATTTTTTGCGTGTCAATCTGGAAATGAAAATATTGTCAAATATTTAGTTGAACATGGCGCAGATATTAATAAAAAAGATAAAACTGGTATAAGACCATTATTATCTGCATATAATAGTGGAAATGTTAATTTTATAAAACATTTAATTAGTCTATATGGAGCAAATCCATATAGCCTAAATAATAATGATTTTGGTATTTCACCATTAATTATTGCATGTTATAATGGACATGAAGATTTAGTTAAATATTTAGTCGATCGTGGAGAAAATATAAATATAGAAAATAAACTTGGTGAAACACCTTTATCTAAAGCATATTCTAATAATGAAGATGTAAATAAAGAAGATATTAATGGTGAAACACCAATATTTTATGCATGTCTAAGAGGAAATGAAAATATTGTCAAATATTTAGTTGAACATGGCGCAGATATCAATAAAGAAGATGAATCAGGCAAAACACCTTTATTAAAGGCATGTGATAATAATAATAAAAATGTAATCAAATGTTTGGTTGAACTTGGAGCAGATATAAATAAAGAAGATTCTCATGGTAAAACACCATTATATTATGCCTTTCAACATGGAAAAGAAAATATAATAAAATATTTAGTTGAACATGGAGCAGATATCAATAAAAAATATAAATTTGGTGAAACACTTTTATTAGAAGCATGTAAAAATAATAAGGAAAATGTAATCAAATGTTTAGTTGAACATGGAGTAGATATCAATAAAGAAGATTCTCTTGGTAAAACACCATTATATTATGCTTGTCAACATGAAAATGAAAATACAATAAAATGTTTAGTTAAACATGGAGCAGATATCAATGAAGAAGATGAAATAGGCAGAACACTTTTATTAAATGCATGTTTTAATAATAAAGAAAATTTAATCAAATGTTTAGTTGAACTTGGAGCAGATATCAATAAAGAAGATAATCATGGTATAACACTATTATATATTGCCTATCAACATAAAAATGAAAATTTAATGAAATATTTAATTGAACATGGAGCAGATATCAAAAAAAGAAATGATTCTGGTGAGACACCTTTATTAAGGGCATGTTATAATAATAAAGAAAATATAATTAAATATTTAGTTGAACTTGGAGCAGATATCAATGAAGAAGATTCTCATGGTAAAACACCATTATATTATGCCTATCAACATGAAAATGAAAGAATTATTAAATATTTAATTAAACATGGAGCAGATATCGATAAAAAATATGATTCTGATGAAACACTTTTATTAAAGGCATGTATTAATAATAAAGAAAATTTAATCAAATGTTTAGTTAAACTTGGAGCAGATATCCATAAAGAAGATTCTCATGGTAAAACACCAATATTTTATGCCTGTCAAAATGAAAATAAAAAAATTATTAAATATTTAATTAAACATGGAAAAAATATAGAAGAAAAAAATATTTTTGGTAAAACACCACTAGAAGAAAAATATTTAAAATCATATTTAAAATATAATAAGTTAAAAAATAAATTAATAATACAATAAATAAAAAATAAAAATAAAAATAAAAATAAAATAATAATAATAATAATAATAATAATAATAATAATAATAATAATAAAAAGGAAATAAATGAATGAGAAAAAGAAGAAATAATTTTTTTCTTATGTTTATTTTCTTTTTCAATTGAATATTATGAAAATAGAGTTAGAGATAAAAATTAAATAATAGAAGTATTATTTTTATTTTTTACTTAATACAAATAATAAAATATTATTAATATCTATCATTAGATTTGAATCAATAAATTTCAAACAAAAAAAAAAAAAAACATTTATTACGATATTTTATTTATTTATTTATTTAAAAGAAAATAAGAAAATAAAATTAAATATAAAATGTAAAATGGTTTAAAAAAAAATATAATCAATAAAATAATAAAAAAAATAAAAATAAAATTTGAATTAAAATAATAATTAATTATAATAATAATTAATAAATAATTTGATAAATGTAAAAAAAAAATGACTATTTTTTATATGAATTTTTTTTTTATTTTTTTTTTTGACAATTTTATATTGAATTAATTACCATGAAATGCAAAGTTAATAAGATGATAAAGATTGAATATTATTAAAGAGAATAGATATATAGAGTTTTTTTTAGAGAAAAAAAAGAAAAAAAAAAAGTTAAAAAAAAAAAAATTAAAAATCGTTATGAAAAGAATTATAAAATATTTTAATTGAAAATTAGTATATATAAAGTTAAAGTAAGTTTTAGTAAATCGAAAAAATTAATGATATAGTAGTAATAAAAAGAATTAAAAAAAAAAAAGAAAAAAAAAAAAAAAGAAAAAAGATAAAAATTAAAAAATATTTTAATTTTTATTCAGTATTAAAAAAAAAAATAAAAATAACAATAAAAATAAAATTAAAAAATATTAAGTAATCATGGTTTAATTTTACCAAAAGAATTAATTGAGTTTAAAAATTTTATTATAAAAAAAAAAATTATATATATATAATTAATTATTTAATTAATTAATATTTTTATATATATATATATAATTTTCGTATTACAATACACAATAATAATAATTAAATAATAAAATAACGTTTTTATTATTATTATTTTTGATTTTTCTATTCTATTTTTATTTTATTTTTATTTTATTTTATTTTATTTTTTATTGTTATTTTTATTATTATTATTATTATTATTATTATTATTATTATTATTCTAACTATATAATTATTAATTAATGTTAATATCTTTATATTCTTAATTCTAAAACGTAAATCAGTTAAAGAATTTTTTTTTTATATTTAATAAAATTTTAAATCATTAAATTTTAAAGATTAAATTTTAAATTTTTAAATCATTAAATAGTAATTAAAGTTTTAAAAAAAAAAAAAAAAAAAGAAAAAAATTTAATTATAAAATAAAAAAAAATTACAAAAAATAATAGTATAAAATAAAGTAAATGAATGAATGAATAAATAAATGAATAAATAAATAGATGGATAAATAAATATATAAATAAATGAATGAAAGAATGAATAAATAAAAATAAACAAAACAAAAATAAATTATACATTTTGAAATAAAAAAATAAACAAACAATATAATAAAAAAAAAAAAAAAAACAAAATAAAATAAAATAAAACCAAACAAAAATAAATTACATTTTGAAATATATAAAAAAAAAAAAAATAAAAGTTTAAATTATAATTAAAGATAAATATTAATTTCATTTTGAGAATATTTGTTAATAATGAACACTAGTGACTATGATTTTAATTTTAAACTCGAATCTTATATTAATGCCGTGGATTCAAAAAATATTAATGAAATTAAACGGTTAATTCATAAAGACATTAAAAATGAAAAAGATGTTGTCTATGAACTGTATGATAAAAATTTACTTAATATGGAAAGATTGAAATTTATAGTTGAAAATTGTAGTAAATATATAAATATATCTTCTTCATTCATAAAACGATTAATAAAAGAAAATAATATGGAATTATTTAAAATTATTTTTGAAAATTTAAATTTTTTTAGCAATGAATTTATTATAAATACCTTAATTAGCCATTACAAAAATAAAATACCAATATCTAACTTCGATTTAAATAAACAAATTTCAAAATATAAATATTTAAAAGAAGAAAATGTTTTTTATGATACTTGTGATAATTATTTATTTGATGCATGTAAAAGTGGAAATGAAACTATGGTTAAATTTTTAATTAAACATGGAGTCGATATCAATATAGAAAATAAAGACTATGAAACACCAATATTTGAAGCATGTATCAATGGACATGAAACTATAGTGAAATATTTAGTTGACCATGGAGCCGATGTAAATAAAGAAAATTTTGTTGCTATCACCCCCATATTTTTTGCATGTATGGATGGTAATGAAACTATAGTAAAATATTTAGTAGAACATGGAGCCAATATCAATAAAGAAAATCATATTGGTAAAACACCATTATTTGAAGCCTGTGAAAATGGAAATGAAACCATTATTAAATATTTAATTGAACATGGAACAGATATAGATAAAGAAAATGATGGTGATATAACACCATTAATTGATGCCTGTATATCTGGAAATGAAACGATAGTAAAGTATTTAGTAGAACATGGCGCCGATATCAATAAAGAAAATCATATTGGTAAAGCACCCTTATTTTATGCCTGTCAAAATGGAAATGAATCGGTGGTAAAATGTTTAGTGGAACATGGAGCAGATGTTAATAAAAGAGATAATGATAATGTTTGTTATACACCAATAATTGTAGCATGTATCAATGGACATGAAAATATAGTGAAATATTTAGTGGAACATGGAGCAGATGTTAATAAAGTTGATGATTATGGTGAAGCCCCTTTATTAAAAGTATGTTTTAAAAGTAAAGAAAATATTGTGAAATGTTTAGTCGAACTTGGCGCCGATATTAATAAAGAAGATGATCATGGTAAAACATCATTATTTTATGCTTGTGAAAGTGGAAATGAAAGTATAGTGAACTATTTAGTAGAACATGGAGCCAATATCAATAAAGTAGACGAATATGGTGAAACCCCTTTATTAAAGGCATGTTTTAAAAATAAAGAAAATATCATGAAATGTTTAGTAGAACTTGGTGCCGATATCAATAAAGAAGATCATCATGGTAAAACACCATTATTTTATGCCTGTCAAAATGGAAATGAAACGATAGTAAAATATTTATTGGAACATGGAGCTAATGTAAATAAAGAAGATGAGAATGGTAAAACCCCTCTATCCTATACCCCTAAAGATAATAAAAATAAAAATATTATTAAATATTTAATTAAATATGAAACATATAAAACAGATAATATCAATGAGAAAAATGTTTATAGTGAAACATCACTAGATGAAACGTATAAATATAAAAAAGTATTTTTAAAATATAATAAGACTCTAAAGAAAATATTCAATATAAGAAAAAAACAAATAAATTAATAATATGATAAATTAAACTAACTTAAGTAATATAATAATAAAAAAATAAAGATTATATAGATAGAACAGACGAACAAACAAATGACATAATAGAAAAAGTAAAATAAAATAAAATAAAATAAAATAAAAATTATAAATAGAACAAATTATATAAAAAAAATTATATAAAAAAATATTTTTTTAAAAGTTAATCATGGTATATAATTAATACCAAAAGATTCATAGAGTTTATAAATTTTATTTTTTATAAAATATTTTTTTTTTGTTTTTGTTTTACTTGTTTTACTTTTTTTTTTTTTATTATTTTTATTATTATTATTATTATTAATATCATTTTTACTTTCTTAATCCATTATAAGTTTTATAATTTTATAGTTTTTTTTTTTTTTTTGTTATCTTATAAAATTTTTATTATTTAAATAATTCATACTTTTATTCAAGAATAAGCAGAAGTCAAACAATGATTCTTAATATTTATTTATTTATTTATTTTATTATTTATTTATTTATTAATTTATTAATTTATTTATTTATTTATTTATTTATTTATTTATTAATTTATTTATTTATTTATTAATTTATTTATTTATTTATTAATTTATTTATTAATTTATTTATTTATTTATTAATTTATTTATTAATTTATTTATTTATTTATTAATTTATTTATTTATTTATTAATTTATTTATTTATTTACTTACTATTAATTTATTTATATATTTATTTATTTATTTATATATTTATTTATTTACTTACTATTAATTTATTTATATATTTATTTATTTATTTATTTATTATTAATTTATTTATTTATTTATTTATTTATTTATTTATTAATTTAATTAATTATTTATTTATTTATTTACTTATTGATTTATAGATTGATTTATTAAATGCTTTTAAATTAAATTTGAAAAAATTTAAATTTTTGGCTTATATAAAAAAAAAAAATATTGTCACTGCCACATCATTTAATATTAAATAATTAAATATGAATTTTTTTAACTTCTTCAAAACTAAATAAATAAATTAATAGAAGTAAATAAATAAATAAATTAAATAAATAAATAATCATTAAATAAATAAATAAATAAATAAATAAATAAATAAATAAATTAAATAAATAAATAAATAAATAAATAAATAAATAAATAAATAAATAAGTATATTCAATAATAATGTCCTTTTTTTTTCAAGGATGTTTCTTTGAATAATCTTATTTTAGATTGATTTTGAATAAATAAATGGATAAAAAAAATAAAATAAAATAAATAAATTAGTTTATAATTCAATGTTTTAATGTATTAAATACTAAAATTAGTAAAATAAAATAAATAGTTTGTTTTTTAAGTAAATATTAAAATTTATTTTTAAAATGGTAAATAGAGAAAATTCATTATTTTAATAACATCAATTGACGAATTGGTAAATAAACTTGAAAAAAAAAAAATAAGCATTCAAAAATAGAATAATAATTAATAATACTTAAAAATACTTAATAATAATTAATTATTTAATATTAACGCCATTATTTTTAATTTTTAATTTTTATTTTTTATGTATATTTTGTATATTTTACTTTAAAAAAGTTTTTTTTTATTTTAATCGATAACAATAATAAAAAGTAAAATAACTTTAAATAAATGAATAAAAAAGAAAATGATGTGATTTTAATTATTCATTTTAATTATTCATTTTAATTATTCAATTAATTTTATTAACTTTTTTTTTTTTTATATTACGAATTATGGATAATTATTGACATTTTTTACAAATTATAAAACAAAAAAACAAAACAATTAAAACAAAATTATATTATTATAATTAAAACATTTAATACTATTGATATCTAATACTATTTAATATTATTTATATTTAATATTAAAAAAAAAAAAAAAAAAAGAAAGCATAATTATGTTATGTTGTATTATGTAGATAATCCATAAACTAAACTAGAATTAAATAAAATAATAAACTAAACTAGAATTAAATAAAATCAATATAAAATATAAATAAAATAGAATTAAATAAAATATAAAATAATAAATAAAATAAAATAAGGCATTTATAAATAAATAAATTTGCTTTATATATATTTTTTATTTATCTTTTTTTTTTTTTTTTTGAAATTACTATCAATGCATTTATTAATTAATTATTTATTTATTTAATTATTTTATATTAAATTAGTAGTTAATATTTGATAATTAAAAATAAAATAATAAATAATAAATATTAAAATATAAATATAAATATAAATATTAAAATATAAATATAAATAAATACTAAAATATAAATTATTATTTTATCTATTTTATTTAGAATTATATATATATATATACATATTATTATCTCAATTATTTTTATTTAATATGAACTAATTTTGAGATGAATAGTTTCATTCAATAATTTACTTTATATATTTATTCTTTACTGTATTTATTCTTTAATTAGCCATTTTTTATTTACTTTCAAATATTTATTTATAATAGTCATCAAAATAAAATAAAATAAATAAAAAAAAATCTGAGATTAAAAATAAATGGCACTTCTTTTTTTATTATACAAAAAAAAGAATCCGTTTTTTTTTTTTTTTTTTTTTTTTTTTAATAATTTACTTTAAATACTTTAATTATTTTTCCATTTATTTTTAAATATATTTAATATATTATGGAATTGACTCAAATTATTAAAATCTTACCATAAAAGGCAATATCTATGATATATAAAAAAGGAAATTTCTGATAAAACAAAAAAAAAAAAAAATATTGAATGTATTAAAAGTAGAGGGAATACATATATAAAACATTAAAAAAAAAAAAATAAATAAATAAATACACGACGCGTTTAACGATGATAAGAAGATTAATAAAATAAATAAATAAATAAATATATAAATAAATAAATAAATAAAGAATGAATGAATGAATGAAATAAAGAAAGAAAGAAATAATAAAGAAAGAAAGAAAAAAAAAGAAATTATTTAATAAATAAATAAATAAATAAACAAATAAATGAATAAATGAATAATTTAATAAATAATTTGATTAATAAATAAATAAATAAATATATAAATAAATAAATATTTTAAAATTTTAATAATAATAATTTTAAAAAATTTTTTATTTTTTTTTTTTGATTATAAAAGTTTGGGCTAAATGATTCATTTGTAACTTGTGTAACTTAAACTTTGTTCAATTATTTTTTTTATACTTTAAAAGTACGGTAAAAAATAAAACCAAAATTTATTTATTTATTTATTTGTTTATTTATTCAATTTTTTAAAATAAAAATAAAAACATTTTTATTATAAAAGGAAATGAAGTGAAAAGAAAGAAAGTAAGAAAAAAAAATATAAATGAATATAGATAAAATCTATATAATCATATATAACTATAATAAATTTATAAATTTTAAAAAACAATTAAAAAGATTATAATATAATAATTGTCATCTCTTTTTTTTTTTTTTTTTAATTTTCTATGGAGTATCATACATTAAAAGATAATAATAAAAATAATATAAAATAAAATAATCAATATTTAATATTTAATATAAATAATAATAAATAATAAATAAATGTTTATACTTTTTCAATTGTTATAAATAAATATATTTATACTTTTAATTAATAAATAAGTAATATTCTATAGGAATAAATAAATAAATAAAGTAAGAATTAATTAAGTATGATAATTGTTAATTATTATTATTTATTATTTATTATTAATATTGCTTTATTGTTATTGTTTTTTTTATATAATAATAATAATAAAAAGTTTATAATAAATCACATTTTTAAACCTTATTTAATTAATGTTTTAGAGTTTTTAACATAAATATCCATTATGACCTTTGAATTCATTGTCATTATTTATTATTATTATTATTCTTAATAAATTGTTTTTTTTTTATAATGCTTTATTATTATTTATAATGCTTTATTATTATTTATTATTTATTATTTGTTTTTTGTATAAAAGTAGTAATATTAAAAAAAAAATATATACACATAAATGTCAAACAAATAAAAATATAAAAATTGATGATTTTTGATTTAATTTATTATTAATTATTTTAATAAAATTTTTAATAACAAAATATTGATTTATTTATTTATTTACTATTTATTTATTTATTATTAATTAATTAATTTATTTATTTATATAGTTATTTATTTATTTATTTATTATTATTTCAAGTCTAAGCCATTTTTTATTTATTTTAGACCAAAGATTGTCCAAAGATAGTATTAATTTATTTATTTATTTATTTATATATTTATTTATTTATTTATATATTTATTTATTTATATATTTATTTATTTATTTAATATAAAATTGACTTTTATTTATAATAAATGAATAAATGAATGAATGAATTGATAAATTTTTAATAAATAAATATAAACATAAAAATTAAATATTTATCCAATAATATTAATTAAATTTGACATTCATATGATTATAATGGTTTAAAAGATTAATTTCTTTTTTAAATTAATTAATAAAGAAAAAAATAAGAATTTGTAAACATAAATTTTTTTTTAAAGATGGTATTTATTTATTTATTTATTTATTTATTTATTTATTTACTTATTTATTTATTTATTTACTTACTTATTTATTTATTTATTTATTTATTTATTTATTTATTTTCTCATTTTCTCATTTTATAATTTATTGTACCACTAGACTAACCCATATTTAGAGATTATATTTACCCTAAAGATATTTATTGATAATCCAATCTGTAGAATAAAAAAACCAAAATAAAAAAAAAAAAAAAAAACCATAATTCTACACATTCTTCATATAATGAGTTTATATTATATAAAGAAAAAATTGTTTTATTTAATAATCTTTATGTCAAATCATAATATCATATTTAATCAGATAATAAAAATAAAAATAAAAATAATGTAACCATAGAATATTATTTAATAACAAGTATTTCTTGATTAATTAATTTATTTAATTATTTAATTATTTAGTTATTTATTTACTTTTTTAATAATTTATATATTTATTTATTTGTTTGTTTATCCTATTTACTTATTTACTTATTTACTTATTTACTTATTTAATCTAATATAATATAATATAATATAATATAATAGTTAAAATAATAATTATTTTTGTTTAAAGAAATTACTATTTTAACTATTATGCTTTTTATTATAATTATTTAAATAAAAAGAATTACTATTTCCTTTATTTTTTTTTAATAAATTTACTCATCATCCTCTTCATCATAATAATAATGATGTATCATAGAAAATGTGAAACAATTTCTATAAAAGGAAATATGAAATTTCATAATATAAAAATGTTTCAGGTAATTATTACGAGGCTTAGTTACTCAGCCTCTTAAATATATAAAAAATAATAATCCAAAATAATAGAATTTCTAAATAATAATGAGGGGGTGCGGCCTTAAAAGTATAAATTTATATTCATAGATGAGGCTTGCTTAGTAGATCCATTCATAATGAATGGGTAAGTCTAAGTACAAATGTAAAATGTATGATCGTAGGAAAGATGTTAAAGCCTTAATGATAGGGCAAGGAATAACATTCTGATACATTTAAATATTTCAATAAATTAATAAAAGAAATACAAAAAATATTCATATGATTCATCATGTTTTTTTTAATTTTTTTTTAATTTTTTTAATTTTATCCAACAAAATTTAGTCAAAGATAATTTTTTTTTTTTATTTCTTTAACCAAGGTTATAAAATACAAAAGATAGAATACTAAAAAAATAGATTTACTAAAATAATTAATATTAATATTTATAAATTAATATATAAATATTATTAATTATTATTTAATATTATTATTATTAAATATTATTATTAAATATTATTATTAAATATTATTATTAAATATTATTATTATTTTAATTATTAATTATTAATTATTATATTATTATTATCTTTTAATTATGGAATATTAACACACTATTAATTATTTATTATTTAATTGATTATCTTTATTTAATATAATAAAATATAATAAAATATAATTAATATATATTTTTGGTAAAATTAAACTTTACTTTTTTCATTCTCTCTTTTTATATGTAGATATAACACAATATTATATATTATAAAAAAGTTTTATTATTTTTATTTTATTTTTAGAAAAAAAAAAATACTTCAAAAAAACTTGTATTACATAAAATTTCAGTTTGATAAGTTAGATAATTAAAATAAACATAAGTGATAATAACCATTATTTGTATATGTTTTAATAATAAATAAATGGTTAATTTATATTGAAATTTTATTAATATAAAATGTATTCCTTTTTTTTTTCTTTTTTCTTTTTTTTAATTTTATACTTTAACGGTCAATTATTATATATTATATATTACTTAAAATGATTTAATTTTGGATTAATTTTCCTATATAAATTCTAAGAAATTATAAATTATTTATTATCAAATTCTCAATTCTCAATTCTCAATTATTAGTTATTTTTAGTTATTAATAATTTGATTTTTTTTTCTTTTTTGTTTTTTTTTTTTTTTATTATTGTTATTTAAATGTATTTTAATTAATCCAAAAAAAGGAGTTATAAAAACAAAAATTTATTTTTTATTTTTTTATTTTTTTATTTTTTAAATTGGTAAATCATAATCATAACAATAATAATAAATAATAATAATAATAATAAAATAATAATTGATAATAATTGATAATAATAAATAAAAAACAAACCATAATTTTATTTATTATAAAAAAGAAAAAAAAAAATTATGGGGTTAAATTGAATTTCTTTCTTTTTTTTTTGTTTAAGGAGTTGATAATTTTTTTTAATTTTTAATTTTTTTATATTTTACCAAATAAAATGTTTTCTTGGTATATTTTTACAAAATACAATAAATATACAATATAAATAAATATATTAACTTTATTTATAAAAAAAAAAAAAAAACAAAACAAAACAACAACAACAACCAAAAAAAAAAAAAAAAAAAAAAAAAAGATTAAAAATATTTTAATATTTTTTTTTTATTAAGGAGTTTTTTTTATGCTTAATATTAAAATAAAATATTTGATTTATTAATAATTTAAATGTTAAATAAACTTTTTTTATAACTTTTAAATAATGCTATTCTTTTTTCATTTTTTTATTTTTTAAACTTCTTATTTGATAATTAAATTAAAAAATTATTCTTTTATTCTAAAAAAGTTTTTACGCCTTTTTTTTTTTTTTTATTTTTATAATAAAGGTCAGCATTTTTTCCTTCCTTCTTTCTAGATCAAAAGTCTGAGTTTTTTTTTTTTTTAAGTAATAATAAAAAAATTTTTTTTTTGATAAACATTTAATTTATGATTTATTACCATAAATATATGTAATCATGCCACATAACCTAATTTAATATAAAAATAATTATTAAAAAAAAAAAAGAAAAAAACAGAAAAAAATTAAATAAATAAATAAATAAAGTAATAAATAAATAAATAAATAATAATTAATAATATATATATTTAATAATATATATAATAAATAAATAAATAAATTCATTTAATACTTTTTTGGAAATTGTATAATTTTTTTTTTTATACATTAAAAGTACTATAATGTAAAAAAAAAAAAAAAATAAAATTCTTTTTTATCATTTATTTTTATTTAATTTTTATTTATTTTGTTTATTTATACCAATATAAAGCATTCCAAACTAAATATATTTAAATGTATTATATTACAGTATATTACAATATATTAAATATATAAAATTTAATATAAATTTTTTTTTTCTTCTTAATTCATCTTTTTCTTTTTTTTTTTTTTTTTATCATTTCTATCTTCTTTCTATATTGAACCAACAAATATATAAAAAAATAAAAAAGAACGAAAGGAAAATTAAAAAAAGTTTTTTTTTTTTAATTTAAAATAATTTATTATGAATTAATTTTAATATATTATTAATTATATATAAATCAATTAAATTCATTATTGATATATATTGATATTGATATTAATTATATATTATAAAGACTATTGAATATATTTAATATATTTAATATATTTAATATATTTAATATACTTTTGATTAAAAATTATAGAATTATAGAAAGAAGAAAAAACAAAAAAAAAATAAAAAAAAAAACAAAAAAAAAATTCTTGTTTCTATATTATTGATTAAATAATTAATATTAAATCTAATATAATATAATATAATATAATATAATATAATATAATATAATATAATATAATATAATACAATATAATACAATATAATAAAATTATATTTTGTTCATATATTAACTATTAAATTTATATGAATTACCATTTATTATAAGGTATTACAAAATTATATAAAAAAAAAACATTATTTATTATTTAATTTATATAGCATCACATCATAATGAAAAATTTTAATTTATTTAGATTAAATGTATAAACAATAAATGAAATATATATTGTTTATAATTGTAAAATATATTATTATATGCTATAATACTATTGTAATACATAATACTAGTATTCTTTTATATTAAATAATATAATAAATAAAATTTATTTTATTAAATTTTATTTTATAATATAATGTATCATATAAAACTTTATATATTAATCCTTATGTAATTTTAAATATTATTATTGATAACCATATATTATAATATTAATTGTAATATATTAACAATTACCAATGCATTTTATTTATTCATATATTTTTATTTATTATTGTTTAGACATTTTTACATTTTTTTTTTTATATTTATGAAACTTATTAGATTATACATCAATACTCAATGATGAATTAATATATTATAGATAATATTAATTTATATTGTTAATATATGTATTTAAATTGATTAATATATTTATATTATATAATATACACAAATATTATATATTTTAATTCTTTAAACTGTAGTTATTTATAATAAATAATTTATTTCTAATATTTAATAATATAATATATTGTGAAGTTGAAACATTAATATATTATTTTATATTAATAAACTTTGAAATACTTTTTTTTTTTTTCTTTTTTTTATTATTTTATTTATTTATTTATTTATTTATTTATTTATTTATTTATTATTGATATAATAATTATAAAATTATTTATTTATATATTTATTTATTTATTTTTATATATTAATTATTTAAATACCAATTTTTTTTTATTTTATTTTATTATCATATTTTATAATAAAAAAATTTAATAAAATATATATTAAATAAAAATAATTTTTAATATAAAAATAACTTTAATAAATATAATTTTTTTTATTATTTTTAATATAAAATATTTTTTTTTTATTTATTTATTATTAATTTTTTTTTTTTGAATAAGTTTATATATTGTTAATATAAGGGGATTTAATATTATTTAAAATTTACTATTTAAAAACAATATATTTTCTTTATTTTTTAAAATTTTTTTTTTTTTTTTTTTTTTTTTACTTTTTTTTAAAAAGTATTATATAAAATATTGCTATTTAAGTAAAAAAAAAAATTATAAAGAAAAAAAAAGAAAGGAAAAAATATTGCCTTTACACAAAAAAGTTTTTTCTTTATCTTTTTTTTTTTTTTAAACAGATTTTTTATTTTTTTTAAACAGAATTTTTTTTTTAAATTATTTAAAAGAAAAAAAGAAAAAAAAGCAAAAGAAAAAGAATTAAAAAAAATAAAAAAAAAACAAACAATCAAAAAAAAATTCCCCTTACTTTAATAACATTAATATCATTAAAAAAAAAAGAAAAAAACATATATTTACTTTTATTTGTAAATTTGCTTTGTAATAACATCTAAAACAAAACAAACAACACGAATATTAAAATAAATATAGTTTTAACAATCCAAAAAAAAAAAAACAGAAAAGAATATTTTTTTTAACAATCTAAATCATAAACCTATAACTAACCCCGTAAAAACTATTTTTTATTTATTTATAACAAACAACAATCAAAAACAAGATTTTTTTTTATTTTTTTTAATACCTTGTATACAAAATTTTACTCTTTAACTTTACATACTTTTTTTTTTATTTTTTTTATAAATAAATATTATTAATAAAGGTAAACAATATATATATAAATAAATATTTTATTTTTTATTATATAAATCTTTTTTTTTATTATTTATTTTTATCGAGTAATGTTTAATTAAATAAAAATTTAAATTATAATTATAAATATAAATATAAATAAAAATAAAAATAATCAAAAAAAAAAATAGATGGCTGATAATTACTCGATGTTTTCTGCTTTAAGTGATGTCACTGAAGATTTATCAGAACTTACTTTAAAAATGGAAAGTCAAGAATTTAAAGAAAGACAAAAGGCTGCTTCTATAAAAGAAACTTCAAGTGTTCATAGTAAACATCAAAAAAATAACAGTAATAATTCTAGTAATCAAAACTTATTAACTCCCCCATGGGAAAAGAAACACAACAGAAGATCTTTATCAGATGGTGGTTGGAATATTAAAAAAGAGTAAGTAAAAAAAAAGTATTATAAAAAAAAGTATTATAAATATAACTATAACTATAAATCAATTTATAATTTTTTTATATATACAATAAGTACTTTTTTTTTTAATAAAAATAATAAATATAAAATAAATAATTTGAATTATTATATTTTAATCAACAATGATTGAAAAAAATTTTATATATGAGAGAATTTTTTAATAAAAAAAATAATTTTATCATAGAATAAATAAATATATAATTAAAATTTATAGTAAAATAAGATTAGTACTAATTTTTATAAGAAAAAAAAAAGTTTTGCAAAAAATAATTGAACAAGATTTATTTTAAAAATATAATAGATAAAAATTATAGATAAATAAAGGAATGACGTCATTAATAGATATATTCAAATAGATTATTGAGTCATTAAGAGATATAATGAAATAGATTTTTTTTTTTAAAAAAAAATATAACTTAATTTTAAATTAGTTTATAATAATAATAATAATAATAATAATAATTTTATTTTATTTTATTTTTTTTTCTTTTACAATAAATATATTTATTGTATTTAATAGAAATCCATCTAAAACTGAAAAGAATTCATTAAAGGTTGAAGGTAGTAAAGAAGATCTTTCAAGAACTCCTTCTTTACCTTCAAAATGGTCTATAAAGCGTGCTACTTTATACAAAACTGAATTATGTAGAGCCTTTGAAGAAACAGGTAAATGTAAATTTGGTGATGAATGTATTTTTGCTCATAGTGAAGAAGAATTAAGACCACGTGTTGACAGACACCCAAAATATAAGACCAGAATTTGTAGAACTTTCTGGGAACAAGGTGAATGTCCATATGGTAAACGTTGTTGTTTCATTCATACTGAAAGAGATATTACTCATCCAGATGACTTTTCTGTCTTTGAAGCTCAAATGCAACAACAACAATATGGTGGTAATTTATCTACTTCAGCATTACTTAATGGTAGTCATAGAAGAATGCAATCTGCTCCAGAAATTGCTCATAAGCATAGACCATCTAATTCATCTGATACATTCATGGGTGGTATTTACTCTATGACAGCCTTAGATCGTAGATCTATCAATTCTGAAAAGTCTTCCATTCGTAGTTTCGATACTACTAAAGAAAGTAGTAAATTAAAGGAAGAAATTAAAATTACTGCTAGTAGTGATGAAGAAAGTGAAGAAGAAAATGTTGAAGATAAGGCAACTCCAGATGTTGTTCTTATGGATGAAACTGGTAGTATCACCGAAATTATAAGAAAACCAAAGAAGACTCAAAGATTTACTAAATACTTGAAGGTTGGTAGTCATAAGAATAATAGTAACACTAACTTGGACGTTAACTTAGCTAATGCTAAAACTGAAAACGTTGATGGTAAGAATAAGAGTAAATGGTTTAGTCGTAATAAGAGTCAAAGTGGTAGTACAAAAGAAAAGAAAAGTAATGAATCTTCTACTGGTAGAAAGATTCTTTCATTTGGTCGTAAAGATAAAGATAAGGATAAGGAAAAGGAAGGTCAAAATGAAAAACCAGAAAAAACTGAAAAGCATTCCAAGTCTTTCTTCCCATTTGTTCGTAGTCATAGTAATAATGAAAATAATGAAACTGATAATGCCTTCCCTGTACCACCAGCCGACTTTACTATTAAAACTACTTTAGATGTTCCACCACCATTACCTTCTCCATTAGTTGAAAAATCTCCAAATAATATTTTAGCTGCTGATGCTTTGTTTGGTAATACCGAACCAGAAGCTCCAGTTGATGAAACTCCAAAGACTGAAGAAACTGAAGTTGAAACTAAAGAAAAAGAAAAGGAAAAAGAAAAAGATAAGAAGAAAAATAAGAATTTAACTATTGATGCTAATCAATCAACAAAATTAGAAGAACTTGCTTCACCACGTCGTTTTATTCCAAACTTTTTACTTTCAGCAATTACAAAAAGTAATAGTAACAGTGGCAGCAATAATAACAATACCAATAATTAAATAAGTTAAAAATACGAATTAAAAAGTATTCAGAAGATTCAAAAAAAAAATTTTTTTTCTTTCTTTTTTCATCAATATATATATATTAAATATATATAATATAAATATTAAAGTAAAGTAAGATAAAAAAATAAAAAGTTTAAAAAATATATTGATTTTTTAAGAAAATTATTTAAGAAAATTATTTAAGGAAATTATTTAAGTTCTTAAATAATTAATAAATTTTTTAAACTTTTATTATGTTTTTTATCCCTTTTCTTAGATATTTATAAGATCTATGAAATATATATATATAAAAGAAAGAAAGAAAGAAAAAAAAAGAAATTGATTCTTTAGAATCACAATTTATTCGAACGACAACATTTAATTTTATTAAATCAATATATTTTATTTTAACAAACATCTAACAGTATTTTTAAATATTAAATATATATCAACATATTATAAAAATATATCTTTTTTTTTTATTAAATAGTAAATATCGAAATCTTTTTATTATATTAATATTATTTATTTATAAATTGATGGACTATTTTTTCTATTTTTAATCATTTTTTTTCTTTTTTTTTTTCACCATGATAAATATATAAATAGTATCTAAATTAAATTAAATTAAATTAAATTAAATGAAAATTAACAGTATTTAATATTAATAAGAAAAAAAAAAGAAATTATTTAAGCATATATATATACAATTGAATTTTTTTATTAATATTATATAATGAAATGTGGAAAAAAGAAAAAAAAAAAAATAATGAATTAGGAAAATAGTAAATCTAAATTATTTAACATTAAAAAAAAAAGCAAACAAAAAACGGAAAACAAAATGAAACAAAAAAAAAAATCAAAAAAACAAAAAACAAAAAACTAAAAAAAAAAAAAAAAGAATCAAATATACTTTTTTTTTCTTTTGTATCATTTTTTAATAAAGCAATGATTATATATATAGACCAGTTTTTTTTTTTTTTTTTAAAAAAAAAAAAAAAATAAATATAAATAATGTAGATTAAATGAAACAACTGAAGATAAAAATATATCAACAAAAACTTAATCATATATATATAACATTTTTAGTTAGAAAAGTCAAGAAAATTGTAAAAAGAAAACAATAATTTAAATTAGTAAAAAGATATTATATGAATATAGACGCATTTTTTTTTTAGTTAGTAAAAGAAAATTTTATATTTAATTTATAAAATTAACATAGTTATAAATGAAATAGTATGAAAGTGACATATATATTTTCATTTCTCAACTGAAAAAGAAAAAAAAAACTATAGTTTATTTAAATTATTTAATTAAGAAATATAAAGAAAGAAAAGGAAAAGAAAAAATAAAAATGAAGAATAAATTAAAATAAAATAAAAAAAAAGAGAGAAATAAAGAGAAAGAAAAAAATTAGAAATTTTTTTCTTCTTTTATATCTTTTTTTTTTATTTATTTATATATTTTATTTTTATTTTTATTTTTATTTTTTTTTTTTTTTTTCTTTTCTTTTCTTAATGTAAAATATCTAACAAATATTTTATATTATTTCTTAAAAAAAAAAAAAAAATTATCGCAAAAAAACTAGTATAAAGACAATTTTATCTAAGCAATTAGAATAATATTGAATATACGATTTCTATATCTTAACAATAATTTAAATTAAATAAATATAAGCTATATATATATAAAATAATTACATTACAATTTATTACAATTTATAAACAATTTATAAACAATTTATTTTTAAAAGAATTGTATATGATTAAATATTTTTACAATTTGTTTTATATAAAATAATCTACTTTTTTTATATAATTGTTTTATTATTTTAATAAATTTATTATTTTGTTGGCTGTTTTTTGTTTTTTTTTGTTTTTTGTTTTTTGTTTTTTTGTTTTTTTGTTTTTATTTGAATTTTTTATTTTTTTGTTTTTAGATTTTTTTTTTTTTAGTTTTTAATTATATAACTATTTTATTTTATTTTATTTCATTTTATTTTTTTTTTAGCAATATGTAAAATATTTATTTCTTTTCTTTAAAAATGTTCATCAATTTATAATTATAATTATATAATATATATATATATATATTTATCTTTATCTTTTTATATTTATATAGATTGATTTATAACACACTACTAACCTATCTATTTTTTTTTTTTTCTTTTTTTTATGCTTTTATATATATTTTTATATATATATTTATTTTAATCTATATACTTGTTAAACATTACCAACCATCTATTTATCTATATCTATCTACATTTATCTACCTTTATGACCTATCTACTTTTTTTTTATGTAAAATTAAAACCTTTTTTCTGTCTTACAATAATAAAAATAAAAAATTCTCATCAACTCTCACATAAAAAAAAGAAAGAAAAAGAAAAGAAAGAAAGAAATATAACAATGAATATAACAAGTCAAATAATTAACTAATAACTTAATAATCAAATAACAAAATAAAAATTAATAAAAGAAACAAAAAAAAAAAAAAAAAAAAAAAAAAAAAAAAAAAAAAAAAAAAAAAAAATTCAAAAAACCAATAAAAAAAAAAAAAAAAAAAAGAGCAAACAAAAAAAAAAAAAAAAGAAAAAAAAAAAAAAATCAGAAAAAAAAAATATAAAAAATCAAAAAAAGAAGAAAACTTTCAATTAAAATTAAAAGATCCAACTAAAAATAAAGGAAAAGAATTACTTTTTCATTCCCCACAAAAACAAAAAAAAAATTTTTTTAAACCAATACCATTAACTACAATAATATTTATAATAATAATATTCCATAATAAAAACAAAACCTTTAACAAAAAAAATTTATAATAATATTCCATAATAAAAACAAAACCATAATCAAAATCAAAAAAAAAAATTTTTTTTTTCTAAATATATATATATATATATAATTGAAAAACAAAAACAAAAACAAAAACAAAAACAAAAACAAAAGAAACTATTTTTTTTTTCATTATTAAATTTATATTATAAAACAAAATAATAATTATATAAATTATTTTCTTTTATATATAATTTTTAATATAATAGTAATATAATTTTTTTTTTTTAAAAAGAAAAAAAAAAAAAGTAAAAAAAAAAAAACAAAAACAAAACAAAAAATCTATATTATAATAACAATTATAATTTTATAGATTTAATTTTAATATTTAAATTAATTTAAAGAAACGAATAATTAATAAGAAAAAAAAACAAAAAAAAACAAAAAAAAAAAAAAAAATAGAGAGAAAAAAAAAAAAAGCAAAGAAAAAAAGAAAAAAAAAAAAAAAAAGAAAGAGATAGAAAGAAAGAAAATATAAAGAAAAGCCAAGAAAATAATAATAATAATAATACCCTCCTTAAAAAAGAAAAAAAAAAAATATGGTTAATGAAAAAAGAAAGAAAAAAATTATATTTTTTTTATTTATTTATTAATTTTAAAGTAAATATTAAAATTCATTTTAAAAAAAAAAATTAATACCAATTAATAATTGTTTAAAATTTTTTTTTCTTTTATTTAATAACTATTATTATTGTTATTATTATTATTATTTACATTTACCATGAAATAATATATTATTATGAAAAAATTATATTTAAATTAAATCTATTTTTTCTTTCTTTCTTTGTTTCTTTCTATTAATTCAAGTAATATATTTTTTTTATTCTTTTTTTTTTTTCTTTTTTATATCTTGTTTTAATATTTTTTTTTTTCTCTCTTTAATAATAATAAATAAATAAATAAATAAATAATTGTAATTTTTTTTATTATTATGAAAAAATTATAAATAAATCTATTTATTAAATTGATATTAAAAAAAAAAAAAAGAAAAAAGAAAAAAGAAAAGAAAAAAAAGAAGAAAGTAATTGATGGATTTATTTATATATTTATATATTTATATAATTTTTTTAATACTTTTTTTAAAAAAAAGAAAAGTAAATATCATATATCTTAATATATATAATCTATATAATAATAATAATTATACTAATAATTTTATTAATTATATAAGATATAATTATTTATTTTTTTTTAAAAAAAAAAAAAGAAAAAAAGTTATATTACTATTATATTAAAAAAAAACAAAAGGTATAGGAAAAAAGAAAAAAGATAAAACATTGTTTTTATTATCATTATTATCATAAATAATTATTATTTTGTTTGTTTGTTTTTTTTTTTTTTCTTTTATATTATATATATATATATATATTATATATCTATCTAATCTAATTAATAATTAATAATAATAATATTTAATATTATTATTAATTATTAATAATTAATTATTTATTATTAATTATTTATTATTATTAATTTTTTTTATTTATTTAATATATTTTAATTTTTTTGTAAATACTATAATATCCTTTTAGATAGTATAATTTAAATATTTAATTTATTAAAAATTATTTATTTTTATTTTATTTATTAATGTTTTTCTTTTTAATTAAATAACAAATAACAAAAAAAAAAAAAGTAGCAAATAACAAAGTAAGAAAAAGTAATAAAAAAATAACAAAAAGTAACAAATAACAAAAAATAACAAATATCAAAAAAGAGTAACAAGTAACAAATAACAACCAAATAAGAAAAGAAAATTAAAAAATTAGAAAAATAGAAGAAAAAAAAAAAAGCAAAAAAAAGAAAAAGAAAACAATAATAAAATAATTGTTTTTTTTTTTTTTATTAATTATTATTCTTATTTTCAATTTTCAATTTTTATTTATATCTATTATATAACATATAACTATTTATTTATAATTTTATATTTTATAATTTTATATTTTATATTTATATTTATAAATGGGTTATTGAATTTTTTTTTTTTTTATATTAATTTATTTATTTATATATTTATATATCATAAAAAGAAAACTTAAAAATTTAAATGTTATAAAAATTAAAAAAAAAGTTAGAATATTAAAATATTATAAAATATTATAAATATAAAATAAAAAAATAAAATAAAAAAATAAAACTCTTAAAAAAAATAAAATGAAATTTTATTAATAATTTATTTTATATATTTTTAAAAAATAAAACTCTTAAAAAAAATAAAATGAAATTTTATTAATAATTTATTTTATATATTTTTAAAAAATAAAATAAAATAAAATAAAATAAGAAAATGATAGATGAAGAATGAAAGATGAAAGATGAAAGATGAAAAAAAAAAAAAAAAGAAAAGAAAAAAAGAAAAGAAAAGAATAAATAAAAAAAAATTTAAAAAATAATGCATTTTTAAAATAATTGTATGTAGGTATGTATGTATGTATAAATAAATAATTAATTAATTAATGAATTTAATTCATTCCTTTGAATTTTCTTTTTTTTTTTTTTTTTTTTTTCTTCTTTTTTTTTTTTTTAAAGACTATATTTAGACTATATATATAATTTATATTTATATAATTTAAGATTAAAATAAATTTTGTTTTTTTTTTTTTTTTGTTTTTATTATAAAAAATTGATATGACATTATTATACTTTAAAAAAAAAAATTTTTTTTTTTTGATTTTATTCTATTTAATATTGTTTTTTTTTTTTTTTTTTTTTTTTTTTTTTAAAAAAAAAAACAAATATTAATAAATTAATAAATTTTAAAAATCGGTGTGTAATGATGTGTATGTTTATAATAAAAAAAAAAAAAACAATTTAAAAAAAAAAAAAATGAGAGAAAATTCAAAAAAAAAATATTAAATAATTATTATTTAAAGTTTTTATATCTATACATATTTATACATATTATATATTATATATTATATATAATAAACCTTATGATTAAGTTTATTTTCTTTTTTATTGTTTTTTTTTTTTTTTTTTTAATTTTTTTTATTATACAAGTTTCTTCTTTTTTTTTTATATTATATTATATTATTAATACTTTATTTTAATTTTTAAATAATTAATAATTAATATAAACTTTAAAGTTTATTTTTGTTTTTTATTAATTTACTTTTTATTTTCAAAAAAAAAAAAAAATATTTAATTTAAAACTATAATAAAAATAAACTATATATATAATATATCCATGTAGAATTAAAAGATAAACAGTAATGAACAATAATGAAAAATGTGTTTTTTTTTTTTTTTTTTTATAATTATTATATAAATTAATGGTAAATTTTAATTTTTAATTATTATCTATTAGTTATTCTCTATTAATCACTTATTATTTAATTATTTAATTATTTAATTATTTAATTATTAATTATTTATTATTTATTATTAAAAATGCTTCTTTTAATAAATGATATTTATTCTTGAACTGGACAATTAACATATGATTAAAACTCTTTATAAATAAATTCATAAATAAATGAATAAATATATATTAATTAAATAAAATTTATAATTATAAATAATTAAATAAAAAAAAATAATTATTTGTGTTACACTTCTGGAATAATAAATTAAAAAGATTTAAAAAAAAAATGACAGTCTTTTATTTTTATTTTTATTTTTATTTTTATTTTTATTTTTATTTTTATTTTTATTTTTATTTTTATTTTTAAAAGTCAATTTATTTAATTATTTATTATTTTATTTTATTTGTGTTTGTTTTTTTTTTTTAATATTTATATTTTATATTTTATATATTTTATATATATTTATATTTTAATTTTTCTTTTTAAAGTTTTAAAATAGAGATTGCATAAAAAAAAAAACTTTTTTTTTTCTTTTATCTTATGAAAATCAAAAGAAAATAAAAAAAAATATTAATGGTAATACAATTTAATTAATAATAATCAATAATAGTTAATAATAATAACAATAATTAATAATAATCAATAATAATAACAATAATTGACAATAATTAATAATTAAATATTATTTAAACATTATTAAAACATTATCTTTATTATTATTGATTATTGTTAAAACAAATTTTTTTTTTCTTTTTACCATATGAAAATGAAAGATATTGTGTAACTTTTTTTTATTTATTTATTATTCCTTATTAATATTTATTAATATTTATTAATATTTTGGTATTTTTATTAATGGATAATTGAAAAATTGAAGAGTTGAATAATTGACGAATTGAATAATTAATAATCTTTTATATATAAATATTATTTATTTTTTATTATTTATTATTATTTATTATTTATTATTTACTTATTTATTATTTACTTATTAATTATTTGTTATTTAATTATTAATCTTTTATGAAATATATCAGAAGAAAAGGTGAAAAAAAAAAAAAGAAAAAAAATAATATTCAAATATCTATCATCAATCTCATAAATAACTTAAATAATAATTAACATGATTTTAAATATTTTTGATCACTTCTATTATCATTTATTATTTATTATTTATTATTTATTATTTATTATTATTTTTTTTTCAAGATTATAAATAAAATAAAAAATCTATTTAGAAAAAATAAACATTTTTTTTTATAAATCTAGAATAATTAATATTAATATTACTTTCATTCTCTTTTATCATTTTTTTTTTAATCTTATAATAATAATAATAACAATATATATAACAATATTAAAAATAATAATAATTAAACTATCTTTTTTTCTATTTTTATTTTTATTTTGGTTTTTATTTTCATAGTTTTCTACAGCATTTAAATTGAACTTTAATATTTTTAAATCATATTTTTTTTTTTAAAAAAAAAAAAAAAAAAAAGAAAACAATATGAAATATGAAATAAAAATAAATATAAAAATAAAAAATAAACAAACAATTATAGAAAATAAAAATAAAAATAAAACGAAAACGAAAACGAAAACAACAATAACAATAACAGATTAATAAATAAACAGGAAATAACAAAAAATTAAAAAACAATAGTTTTTATTATTACAACCTTTTCTCTTTTCTTTTTTTTTTTTTCTAATTGTAATGTAGAATATTAAAAAGTTTAAATTCTTTTATTTATTATTTTATTTATTTATATATTTATTTATTCATTTATTTATATATTTATTTATTTATTTATTTATTATTTATTTATTTATTATTATTATTATTTATTTATATATTTATTCGTTCATTCATTTATTTATTTATATATTTATTTATTTATTATTTATTATTTATTTATTTATTATTTATTATTTATTTATTTATTATTATTATTATTTATTTATATATTTATTTATTTATTATTTATTATTTATTTATTTATTATTTATTATTTATTTATTTATTATTATTATTATTTATTTATATATTTATTTATTCATTCATTTATATATTTATTTATTTATTATTATTATTATTTATTTATTTATTTATTTATTTATTCATTCAATTATATATATATTAATTTATTCATTTATATATTTATTCATCCAATTATTATTTATTTAAATATTATTTATTTATTTATTTATATATTTGATGTTTTAGTTTTTTTATATTTTATATATATAATTTAATACAATATAATATAATATATTATAATATAATTTAAAGTTTCAATTTATTTATTAATTATATTTTAAAGTTTTATTAAATTATTATTATTATTTTTTACTTTATTTGGAAATCTCATGAAATAAATTGTTTTTTTTTTTTCATAAGCCATATGTAAAAATTCAATGAATGAATATTTTAATAAATAAATAAATAAATGATTGAATATATAATAATTGAATGAATATTTAAATAAATTTAATCTATTTTTTATTTCTTTTTTATTTGTTATAAAAAAAATCAAGGAGACATGAGATGAGACAGGATTGAAAAAAAAATAAAAGAATGAAGAAAAAAAAATGATGAACATCAAACTAAGAAATAAAATAAAATAAATAAAATAAATAAATAAAATAAATAAATATATAAATAATATTTAAATAGATAAATAAATAATATTTAAATAAATAATTTAATAAATAAATCAGTAAATGAATTTTTTTTTCTCTTCATTTTTTTTTTAATTTTTTTTTAATAAGTTAAATGTAACTCTGATGATTGAAAAATAATTCTAGGCAGTAAATGCAATAAAATTTTCTTATTACTGCCTAAAAACAATGGAAAAAATAAAAAAAATAAATTCAAATGAAAATTTATGAATATTAATAAAAAATTAATATTTTTAATATTATATTATTAATATTCATAAATATTATTCATTATTTCATTGTTTATTCATTCATTCATTTTCATTTTCATTTTCATATTTCTAATAGTTATTTTAAGCCCTTTTTTTTCTTTTCCTTTTTCCCAATAACTAATAATAATAATAGTAAATTAGAAAGTTTTTTACTTTTTTTTAATTTTCCTTTGTTACATGAAAAACTTTCTAGTAGAATCCTTTTTTTTTTTTTTTTCTTTTTTTACTTTTTATTTAAAAAGTTCAATCTAATAATATATTAAATAATATATTAAATAATATATTAAATAATATATTATAATATATTTTTAATCTATCCATAAATTATTTATTTAAATTATAATTAATTATTCATTTATTTAACTTATTATTTATTTAATTCATTCATTTATTTATTCATTCCCAATTTATTTTCTTTCCAAATCAAGAAGGTTTTTTTTTAAAAATATAAAAAAGTTTAAAAAAAAATTTTTTTTATTTTTTTATTTCAGATTATTAAATTAAAAAAAAAAGGAAGATATAATATATTTTGAATGTATTCTAATATATAATAAATATATATTAATAGTATATTTAAATATATTGTAATATTTAATTTAAAGAGATGAAAATTAAAATTTTATAATAAATCATAATCCTTAATAAAAATTAAAAAATAAATTAAAAAAATTAAATTAAATTGGAATTAAATTAAAAATTAAAAATTAAAAATAAGAATAAAAAATAAAAGAATAAAAATTATTATTATTATTAAAAAAAAATATTTAAATATTAATAAATATAAGAGAATTATTAAAGAATTATTAATAATTAGTAAATATTATTAATAAATAATAATAAATATTAACTATTATTATTATTATTGTTATATACTAATTATTAATATTTCTTATTATTAAATATTATTATTAATAATTATTATTATTAGCTATTATTTCTTATTATTATTTATTATTTATTATTATTTAAGTTTAAGTGTTGGTTTTTTTTGTTTTTAATTTTTTTTTTTATATTTAAAAAAAAACTACAATTTTTGGTTTATTGAAAAAAAATAAATTAAAATGTCTATGCAATGTATATAATGAATATATTGTAATTAATATAAACCAATAAATTTCAATTAAAAGTTAATAGAATCCTTATATAATCTTATTATAATCTTATTATATATATTATATAAATAATATAATTATTGATATTTTTTTATTATTTATTTTTCATTATTTAATTATTTATTTATTATTTATTTTTTGATGTTCATTTTTGTTTTTTAAAGGAAAAATTATTATTATTATTATAATATATTATATTTATATTAATTATATATTATATTATATTTAACTTCATATATTAAATTATATTCCTATAAACATATCAGTTTTTTTTATATATTTAAAAAATAAAGATGAAAAAAAACAAAAAGCATAAATTATATAATTAAAATAGTATATAACGAGATTTAATAAATAAATAATTAATTAATTAATTATTTAAACAAATAAATAAATAAATAAATAAATAAATAAATAAATAAACAATAAATAAATAAATAAATAAATAAATAAATAAATAAATAAATAAATTTATTGGATTCATAAAGTTTCAAATATGTTTTTTTTTTCACATTAACACAAAGAAAAAAAAACGGAAAAAAAAAAAACGCGTTTTATTTTTGTTTATTTTTATTTTTTATTTTTTATTATATAATAATCTTTAGTTATTTAGTTATTTAGTTATTTAGTTATTGTTATAAAAAAAAGAGTACATTTAATACACACTGATCGATTTCTTTTTTTATGATGACATCGATTTTTAAATTATTAATTAATTAACTATTTATTAATTGATTTTTTTTATTTATTATTTATTTATTTATTTATTTATTAATTAATTAATTATTTATCTACTTAATTAATTAATTATTTATTTAATTAATTAATTATTTATCTACTTAATTAATTAATTATTTATTTAATTAATTAATTATTTATTTATTAATTATTGTTATTGAAAATCTTTTTTTTAAATTTATTATTTTTTAATTAATAATTTGTTTTTTATATTCATCTCTAATAAACTTAAATTCAATATATTATGAATATATTGTGTAATATATTATTCACCTATAAATTAATTATTTTTAGATTTTTTTTATATTTTAAAATAAAAAAATAAAAAAAAAAAAACCAATAAAAAATAAACAAAAATATAAAAAAATACAGCAGCAGTAAAAATAAAATAATAAAAAATAATAAAATAAAAATTTTCTTTATTCTCTTTTGTTTTAACTTTTTTACATTGTAGAAATAAAATCTATAAAGAAAAAAAAAAAAAGACTTTTTTTTTTATTATATACAAATAATTTAGTAATAATAAAAAAGAGTAGTTAGAAGAAAAATATAAATAATATATATATAGAAAATACAAATAAAAATACAAACATATATTTAATTATTTTAAAAATAATATTTCATTTTTTTTTTTTTTTGAACAAAATTTAATAGATTCTTGTTTTCTCTAGAAATATATTTTCTTTTTAAATATATAAATCATTTATTTATTTATTTAAGTATTTAATTTTCTTTAAAAAACAAAAAAAAAAAAAACAAAAACAAAACAAAAACAAAAAAACATAAAAAACTTTTTGTATAAAATAAACTTCACACACACACATATATATATTAATTTCAAGTTCTTAACAAATTGTAAGGTATTAAAAATAATTCTTTTTTTTTTTTTTTTATCTTTTTTCTTTTTTATAGTTATAAATAATAGATATATCTTTTTATCATGAAATATTTTTATTTTTATTTTTATTTTTTTCACATACACATACACACGTAAAATATTAGATATTTATAAATATTATTATAATTTTTTTATATATAAAATAATAACGAAATATATATAATATATATAAATATAATATTATATAAAAATAAAAAAAGAGAGAGAGAAAAGAGAAGAAAATAGAATAGTTTTTTTATTATATTTTATTCTTTATAATAATTTTTTTTTACTTCAGTTTAAATATCAAAAAAAAAATTTTTTTTTTTATTAAAAATTCAAAAAATATAAAAAATATCTTATGACATTGATATGATAAAAAAAAATTTTTTTTAATATAAATATTTAAATAATATTAATATTTTTTAATATTATTTATTATTTATTATTATTTATTATTATTTAAAAAAACACAAAAACACAAGATAATATTTATATATTTATATTTATATATACAAAAAAAAATTTTTTTTCTCTTCTTTTTTTTTTTAAAAAAAAAATAAAAAGTATACTTAAAATAAAAGCTATAGATTAATATTATTTTATTTCATTTTTTTTTTTTTTTTTTTTTTTTACAATTATACATTATTTTATATTATTATAAACTATACATTGTAACAACGATAAACTAGTTTTTGATAAAATACTTCAATATAGTAATTAATTATATATTATTAATATTATTATAGATTTTAATTATATATAATCTAATTTATACATCATTTTATATATATATAAAAAAAAAAAAAAATTAAATAATAAAAATTATTTGATATATTAGATATCATCTATTTTAATTATTATTACTATTATTTTTTTTTTTTTATTTATGTTTATTTACAATTTAATTTTTCGATATTAAATATTTTTTTACTAACCTATATTAATTTATTTTTATTTATTTATATATATATATATATATTTATATAAATAAAAAAATATTTATATAATAGAAAAAAAAGAGTGTATAATACCAAATCATTAAATAAAGTTTTTAACTTAATAATATATATTCATATAAAATAAAAAAACGGAATCAAATAAAAAAAAATACATATATATAAAGATTTTTTAGTTTTATTTTTATATTAAGGAAAAACAAAATCATCATAATAATAAAAAAAAAAAAAAAGAGCGAAAATTCAAAGATACAAATAAATAATAAATAAAATATATAAAAAAAAAAATAAAAAATAAAAAAAAAAATATTTATAATAAAAATATAATATAAAGCAGTCAACAAATAAACAAACAAACAAACAAAACTCAATATAAAAGTATTATTTATTTATAACAAAAACTATTATTTTAAATTTTTTTTTTTTTTTTTCACTTTAATATATTAATATAAAAAAGAAAAATGGTTGAATCTCATCGTTCTAGTTTTGGCTTTCGTTTAGCCGTTTTTAATCAAGCTTTTAAAGAACAAGTTAATGCTCAATTTGGTTTTTTCCAACCAGTAAAAACTGTTGACCCAAAAGTTGAAGAAGCTATATCACAGCTTGCTTCTTTAAAAAGATATATTAAACAATCTGAAGATAGTGTTAAAAAAATGATTAATGGTATGAGAATTACTATGGCTGCTCAACAACAATTTTCTATAATTTCAAAGGAAGCAAAAATAAAGAGAGGTAAAGTAAAAAAAAAAAAAAAAATTTTTTATATATATAAAAAAATAAATAAAAAAATAAATTAAAGAATTTTATATAAAAAAATAAATAAATAAGTAAATATTTTATTATGAAATAGAATATATTATATGTTTATACCACATTTTATTATTCAAAAAATTAAAAAAAAAAAAATAAAATAATGAAATAAATAAAGAATTAAATAATAAAAAAAATAATCATTAAAAAATAATAATTAAAAATATAAAAAAAAATAAATATATTAAATATGAAATAGTAATAATAATAACAGTAATAGTAATTAGATTATCTTATTTTAATAAGATGAAAAATCAAAATTAAAATAACAAACATTGGCTAAATGATAATAGATATATATTGATATCAATATTTTTAATAGAATATTTAAATATTTATTTATTTATTTATTTATTTATTTATATTTCCTATAAAATTATATAAATTTACTTAAATATATTTATTAATTTTTTTACCTTTTTTTTTTATATTATCTATTTTCAATAATAATAATATATTATATTATTGTATAAACTTTTTTTTTTCTTAAAAAAAAAAAAAAAAAAATAGATGATACTGATTTAAAAAAGAAATTATCAATTATTGGTGACTCATTAGGATCAAATTCTAAAGATATTGAATGTTTATATTTACCAGCTTTAGAAAACTTTCACGATTGGTTAAAAACTTTCTTAGATAAAGCTATTGGTGATGCTGAAGAATCTGTTAATAAATATAATAATGTTCGTACTGAATTAGATACTATTAATCAAATTATAGCTCAAACTAAAGAAAGAATAGGAGATGAAGTTGCTGGAAGTCAAGAACAAAGACGTCTTTCACTATTATTAAAAGAACATGAACAAACTTATAAATCAAAAAAAGCAAGATATGATTTATTATCTGAACAAGTTATTCAAAAAGTTGAATTATTAGAAACTAAACGTAAAGCTGATATGCCAAATTATCTTCAATCAATGTATGATTCTATGCGTGTATTTTATAGTCAATCCTTAAATCATTTCCCTGAAAGTTCAGCTCGTGAAATATCTATACCAACTCCAAGCACTGTATCTCAATAATTTATTTAATTATTTATTTCTTTTTTTTTTTTTTTATTTTTTTTTTTTCTTCTTTTTTTTTTTTTTTTGGACATATAAGTAAAGTAAAGTAAAGTAAAGAAGAAGAAGAAGAAGAAAGAAAAAACAGATATTTGAAAATACTAAAAAGAGAAAAAGAAAAAGAAAAAGAAAAAAAAATTAAAGAAACAAGAAAACCAATAATATATTAAATATATTTAAGTCGAAAAATAATAATAATAATAATAATAATAATAATAAAAATTTATAATAGGGTTAAAATAATAAAAAAAATTATTTTTTTTTTTTTATATTTAATACAACATTTTTCTTTTCATAATAAACTTTAAAACAGAAAAATAAAGATTATTTCAGTTTATAAATAATTAATATTCATAAATAAATATAATATATATAATGACACTATAATTTTTTATTTTATTAAATTATAATTAATTTTTTATATATATATAAAGAAAAAAAGAAAAAAGAAAAAAAAAGAAAAAAAAAAAAAAAAAAAAAAAGAAAAAAAAAATATATATTAATAACCCCAGAATTCTAAAACATTATAAATATTAATTATAATAATATATTATTAATAAATTTAATTATAATATTTAATATTTTGCAAATAATATACATAACTTTTTTTTTTTTTTTTTTTATTTATCAAAAAAATATTAATAATTATTCACCAATTACAATATTTTTTTTTTTTTTTTAATAATAGTTTCTTAAAAGAAAAAAAAAAAAAAAAAAAAAAAAAAAAAAAGTCAGCATAAATAAATAAATAAATAAATAATACATAAATTCTTGATATATATTTACCTAAGTTAAAAAAAAAAAAATTAATATAATATAAAGAAGAAAAAAAAAATAAAATTAAATAAATAATAATACTAATAAAATAGCTAAAAAAATATAAAATAAAAAAATAAAAAAAAAAAATTATATAAATAAAAAAAAAATAAAAATAAAAATAAAATATTCTTAAATTTTTAATTTTATTGTTATATATATTAATTAAAACTTTTTTTTTTTATTAATTTTTATATTATTTATTGTTTTTTTTTTTTTTTTTTCCTTTTCCTTTTCTTTTCATCTTTTTTCTTTTTTTTCTTTTTTTCTTTTATTATTTTATTACTCTCTACTTTTTTTTATATTTTTTATATTTCTAAATTATAATTTTAAAATATATATATATATATTTTTTTTTTAAATGTAGAAGTTTTTAGGTATAATTAAGTATTAATAATAAATTATGATGATAAAAAAATAAATATATATATATATATATACTATATTACACTACAATACTATACGACTTTTTATTAATATTAATTTTTAAAATGTTTTAATGATGAATAATATTTATTAATACTGTTAATAATAATAATAAATGGTTAAAAATAAAAAAATATTCAATATTAAAAAAATATTCAATATATATATGTATTATATATAATTTTTAAAGTCTATCTATTTAATTTGTTATTACTATAATCTAGAATTAAGCAAATAATATGAACATACTTTTCTTATTATTATTATTATTTATTTATTTATTTATTTATTTATTATATATATTAGTTAAAATTTATAAGAATTTATTAAAATAAAATAAATATATAATAAATTCATTAAATAATGTATATATATTATATTATTATATATTATATATAATGGTTTTTGTAATATCATTAATTGATATTGATATTCTTATTATCATTATTTTTAATAGATATATTTTGTGAAACAATTTTTAAGAAAGGTAAAAGAAAAAAATAAGAAAAGAAAAAGAAAAGGAAAAGGAAAAAAAAAAAACAATAAATAATAAATAATATAAAAAAATAGATAAAAAAAAAAAAAGTTTTATTTTAATATTATATATTATATATATATAACAATAAAATATTAAAAATTTAAGAATATTTCATATCCTATAAAAAAAAATATTTTATTTTTATTTTTATTTTTATTTTTTTTTTTTTTTTTATATATAATTTTTTTTTTATTTTTTATTTTATATTTTTTTTTAGCTATTTTATTAGTATTATTATTTATTTAATTTTATTTTTTTATTATGTTATATTTTTTACTGAAATTATTATAATTATAATTATTATTATTTATTACTCTTTTATTAATTTTATTTTGTTTTTATATTATTGTGTTTCATTTTATGAATCATTATATTATTATTATTTTTTTTCCTTTTTTCCTTTTTTCCTTTTAGTTTTTTCCTTTTTCCTTTTTGTTTTTTTTTTTTTTTATTATATTATTTTAATTATTTATTTTTTTTATAAAATTATATATATGTATATATATATTGGTTTAAAAACTTTTTTTTTATTGCTATCATATTTTGATAATAAAATAATTATGTCCTATTAATCTATAATGAAAAAGAAATATAATATCATTTAATTTTTTATCTATATCAAAAAGAATGAAGGCATAATAAAATAACTATATGTAAAAATAAATTTATTTAAGTTACATTAATTATAATGAAATTATAAATAATTATTCTATTCCAAAAAAAAAAAAAAAAAAAAAAAAAAAAAAAGAAATCTTGAATAATAATAAAAAAGTATAGAAAATATTTATTTTTTATATATAATTAACATATATTAATCATTAGCAAAATACAAAAGATAAAAAAAAAAAATAAGGATGTTGTCATTGTTTTATAAAAATAATTAGAAAAAAAAACATAGATATAAAATGTACTTTTATTTTAATATTTAATATATTTATTATTAAATTCATTATTTTTTATAATAAAAATATAAAAAAAAATTATATATTATTATTTCTTGTTTAATAATAATCGTTTTTATTTAATATTTATTATTATTTATTATTATTTTATGACATAAAAATAATAATTTTTGTATATAGAATTATAGAATTTAAAATACAGAATATATTATATTACATATAATTATATTATATTATTAATATTAATTATAATTAATTCATAAAAATAAAACAATTGTATAAAATTAATGAACTTCTTTTTTTTTTTTTTTTTACATACAAATTATAAAACTGTATTATATGAATAGATAAAAAAATTTAATAAGATATTAATAAGATATAAAATCTAATATAGATATAAAGAATAATATATATATATATAAATATTTAAGATATTTTATATAAATTATAAAGTAATTAATAATATTATCAAGTCATTATAATAAAAAAAATTTTTTTTAATAAAAAAAAGAGTTATAATAATAAGAATAAAAATATTAATAAATTATAATAATAGAATTAAAAAATTTCATTGGATTAGTAAAATAATTAATATATATATATATTATAAAAAATTAAAAAAAAAAGAGTTATAATAATAATAATATAATTAAAAAATATCATTTGGTTAAAGTAAATAATTAATATAAAAAATATATATATATAGATAGAAAGAATCAAAGAATCTTTTTTTTCTTCTTCTTTTTTTTTTTTTTTCTTCTTTTTTTTTTCCCTTTTTGTTTTTTAACCTCAATTTAATAAAATAAAAGATTATTTAAAATAATCTTTTTGTTTTTCTAGTTTGTTTGTTTTTTGTTTTTTGTTTTTTTTTTTGTTTTCTCACTCTTTTTTTTTCTCCTTTTTTCTCTTTTTTTTTTTAAATACATCCACCAAATGGAACCCAATCCATTTGAAGATTTCCTTTAAAGGTTTTTCCTATAATTTGTCCTTGAATATTACCATTATATCCTTCAATATTTGCATTTGGGGCCATTAATGATCCTTGAATTCTAAAATTTTGTATATTAACTGTTTGAGCATTTGGTGCATTCCAAAGTATTCTGGAAGCAAATTTATTTAAATGGGATATATCATAATTCGTAAAAGTAATAAATTGATCTTGAATATTAAATATGATGGTAACTTCTTCAACTTTAACTCCATTTTCATTAATTCTAATATCATTAAATTGACTAAAATGTTCTACATTAACGATATATAATTTTTGTTGAGGAGTTAAATCTAAGGTAAGTTTACCCCATTGTTTCTTAATATTTCCTGAATCTTTTCTATTTCCTAAATTTTTGGATAAATTAACGATCATTTCTTTTTCTTTATCAAAATTAATAATGGTTTTTTTATCATAGGTACATTCATGATTTTTAATACTTTCTATCATATATTGTGGAATTTGAAGATTATTTTGATAGGCTACTCCTCCATTCGTAATTTCTCCTCCATCTCTATAATAAATCGATTGTCCAATAATGGTATATTTCATTTCTTCTTCTTTCATAATACTATCAGTACATTTATAATTTGAGGATTTTTGATGAATAATGGGATTAAATACAAAGGCTCCATTTTGATATCCTCCACTAATATTAACATCTCCTTTAGCGGCTAATCTACCTTGAACATCAGAACTATATCCGGTAAAATCACCAAATACAAATACATTAAATTTGGAGGCTATACCAAATATTTCATTTTTACAAACAGGTGTTGGATTTGGTGTTGAAGTTGTAGTTGTAGTTGTAGTTGTTGTAGTTGTAGTTGTAGTTGTTGTTGTTGTTGTTGTTGTAGTAGTAGTTGTTGTAACTGATTTTGATATAGTAGTGACTTTAGTAGTAGTTTTAGTTTTAGTAGTAGTTTTGGCTTTAGTAGTTTTAGCTTTTGTAGTAGTTTTGGCTTTAGTAGTTTTAGCTTTAGTAGTTTTAGCTTTTGTAGTAGTTTTGGCTTTAGTAGTTTTAGCTTTAGAAGTAGTTTTGGCTTTTGTAGTAGTTTTGGCTTTAGTAGTAGTTTTGGCTTTAGTAGTAGTTTTGGCTTTAGTAGTAGTTTTGGCTTTTGTAGTAGTTTTGGCTTTAGTAGTAGTTTTAGCTTTAGTGGTAATTTTAACTTTAGTGGTAGTTACCTTTTTAGTTGTAGTTGGCTTAGTAGTGGTTGTAGTTGTAGTTGTAGTTGTAGTTGTAGTAGTAGTAGTAGTAGTAGTAGTAGTAGTAGTAGTAGTTGGCTTAGTAGTGGTTGTAGTTTTAGTGGTAGTAGTAGTAATAGTAGTAGTAGTTGGCTTAGTAGTAGTTGTAGTTTTAGTGGTAGTAGTAGTAATAGTAGTAGTTGGTTTAGTAGTAGTAGTTGTAGTAGATGTAACAGGATTATTTATAATTTCTACATCACTATCAGTATCTATATCAATTTCAACCATTTCATGAATTTGACCATCATCATCTCTTTCTAAATCACTACTATTAATAATTTCATCATCTTTTTCTATATCACTACTATTAATAATTTCATCATCTTTTTCTATTTCACTACTATTAATAATTTCATCACCATCTTTTATGCCCTCATCATCATTATTATTTTCTTCTAAAGGTACTTTTACACCAGATTCTGTTTCTCCTGATTTTGTTTTTCCTGCTTCTTTTGCTTCTCCTGCTTCTCCTGCCTTTCCTGTTTCTTCTTCTTCTTCTTCTTCACTTCCTTCTACTAAAGCATTAAATTCATCTTCAATATAATTAACAACTTTAGTAACAAGATTGGAATCCTCATTATCTTCAATTTCGGTAGCAGAATCTAATATTATATTTTGACAATCCTCATTTTCTGAGTTACAACTTTCAGCAGATATGAAAGTTATAATTAAAAATATAATTAAAATATAAAAAAAATTTTTATTCATTTTATTTCACCGAAATAAAAAATAAAATAAAATAAAATAAAAAAAGAATAAATAATTAAATTAAAATAAAAATAATTAAATTAAATAAAACTTTTTTTTTACTAAAAGAAAAAAAAATTTGTTTTTATAATCTAGTATATTATAATGAAATTAAATAAGTATTTTTAAGAAGAACTCAATTGTATATAGATTGATTCACTTAAATAATAAATTAAAATATATTTATTTATGAAACTTCTAAGATTAATATTTCTTTAAAAAAAAAAAAATTAAATAAATAAATAGAGATAATTAAAAAAAAAACTAATTATATCTTTCTATTATTAATTGTAATTATTTTTCTCTATTATTAATAATAATTATTTAAAAATAATTATTATTATTTTTTTTTATTACTTATATATAATTATAAGTATATATTTTAAAATTGATAGAACTGACTCTTAATTTTTTTTTTTTTTTTTTGTTAAAGAATTTTTCTACTTTTATACTTTTTTTTCAAATAATAAAATGATATAATAAAATGAAATAATAATAATAATAATAATAAATAAATAAATAAATAAAAATAGTTATATAAATATAAATATATATATATAAAGATATATAATGAAATGAATAGTTATAAATATTACAGTGTCACAAATTATTCCATTTATTAATTAAAAAAAGCCATTATTATTATTATTATTATTATTATTTCATTTCTAATTTTTTTTTACTTTTTTTTTTGCATTTTTTAAAATTAAATTAAAAAATAAGTTACATCATTTTATAAAAAAAGAAATTCAAGATGAATAAAATAAAAATTAATTTTTATTATTTTTTTTTTATTATTATTAATAATAAGAAATAAACCATAGATACCATATATATTTATTTATACATACATATTTATATATTAAATCAATTTAATTAACAGTAATGGCTTTTAATTAATTACATATATATGTATATTCATGAGAATTTACTTTAAATATACTCTCTTTCTTTTTTTATTATTACTATATATTTTTTTTTTTTTTGAATGAATAAATAAATAAATGAATAATTATATTATATTCATTTAATATAATTTTTATTAATTTTTATGTATAAATAAACATAATAAAAATATATAGATTATTGATATCTTAGATATCAAAAAAGTTAAACTTAAAAATAAAAAAAATGAAAAATATTAACGAAAATTTATTGATACCGTTTTTATTTATATTATATTTATATTGTATTATATTATAATTAATTTAACTAAATATAGCTTTCGAAAAAAAAAAATAAAAAATAAAATTTTATGATTTAAACTTATATTAAATTTTTTTTTTTTCTTTTTTCTTTATTCTTTAAATTCTTTATTCTTTATTCTTTTTTCTTTCAATAAAGATAAATTATATGATAAATGCATATCAAATAAACGGAAAAAAAAAAGAAAAAGAAAAAAAATAAAGAGAGAGAACAGAAAAAAAAATTTTTTTTTTTATTGATCAAATCATATATACTATACTTGGTATTATCCAAAAATCATTTTTAATACAATTTAATATAATATTTAATGAAACTTGGTAATATCCAATATTTATTAAAAAAATTTTTTTATTAATAATATTTCATTTTCAAATAATTTGCTTTATTATTCTTTATTTATTTATTTATTTATTTATTTATTTATTTATTTATTTATTTATTTATTTATTTATTATTATTAAGAATTTATATCATTTAATCATTTAAATGATGTATAATTTTTTTTTTAAGTATTTAATTAGCTTTTATTTTATTTATTTATTTATGAGGATAATACAAATTATACTTTTTTAGTTTATTAATATTAACAACATAATAATAATAATAATAAAAAAAATATGTACTAAAATTAATAAATAAAATAAAAAATCAATAAAAAGTATATATGTTTTCATTACAATATATAATTTTGAATTATATTAAAAATTAAAGAAAAAAAGATTATTAAAAAAGCATATCTTTTTTTTTCATTATATATAATATAATAATATCAAAAAAAAATAGAAAATTTGACAATAAAATTTAATAAAGTAAAAAATCAATTTTATGAAAAAAAAAAAAAAAAAAAAAAACTAATTTTGATCTTTTATTTATCAAAATCTTAACTTTATTTTAATCTTTTAATTAAATTGAATGTTTCACTAAATGTTAAAAAAATTTTTTTTTTTTTTTTTGAATTTTCTTAATTCAATTTATAAAAAAAAATTTAATATAAAATTTATATCTATTTTTTTTTAATTAATTTTTTTTTATTATATGTAATTTTTTAATTTTTGTGTAATCATTCTATTTTTGTAATTAAAATAATTTAAAATAATTTAAAAAAAAAAAAGTAATAATATTCATCTACACATTATATCTCAATTTCGGAAAGAAGAAATAATAATATTAATATTAATATTAATAATATGAAAATATACTATAGTAATTATAAAAATATATTATTACCTATTAAAACAAAAAAAATATAGAATTAATAATAATAATAATAATAATAATAATAATAATAATAATATAATTTCAAAAATTCACTTTTTTTTTTTTTTCCTTCAATAAAGTATTCCGAAAAAAAAAAGCCAATGTGTTAAATAAATAACTAAAACTTTATGTATTTTTTTTAGTTTATACAAAAAAATATAGTATTAATAATAATAATTTCAAAAATTTACTTTTTTTTTCCTTCAATAAAGTATTCCAAAGAAAAAAAAAAAAAGCCAATGTGTTAAATAAATGTCTAAAACTTGATGTATTTTTTTTTAGTTTATACAAAAATTATTATATTATATAACTAATACAATTATGTTATTATTATTATCATTATTTTAATAGTTGTAAACTAATATGAATAAAATTTTTATTAATATTTTTGAAAGATTATAATCTTAAAAAAATAACTTTTAAAAAAATTATTAAAACTTTTTTGTAATAATAACTTACTGTTGTCCCTAATATTGTGATTATTTTAGAATGTTATATCAATTTGTTTTTTTAAAAAAAAATTTGTAACAAACAATAATAAAAATGAAAGATTATAGAAAAAATTATATTATTAATTACAGAGTTATTGAATAAATTTAAGATTCTAAAAAAATATTAATTATTTTATATAACATACTTGTAAGCAATTTATTAAACGTTTTTAATAATTGCATTAGCTAATTATATTTTTAAAAAAAAATTTTTAATAATAAATATTACAAAAATGTTTCTTTTTTATAATTTTATTAACTTTTTCTACATAAAAAATATATTATTGTTTTATTATTAACAAAACTATATTTTAAGTATTATATATCATTAATTACCAACATCTATTTTTAAATAAAAAAAAAATAATAATAAAAATCCAACATAATTATAATTTTGTTTTATGACTATTCATAATTGTTTAATTATTAACAAAATTATATTTAATATATAATAATTGAATAATAAATAGATAATTATGAATATTAACAATTATAATAAACTGATTTTTTTTTTTTTTGTTAATATTTATTTTTATTATTCATTCATATTTTTTTTATTATTATTTTTAATTTGTTAATATTTATTTTTATTATTCATTCATATTTTTTTTATTATTATTTTTAATTATGTTAAAATAATATTTTAATCTTAACCCTACCTATAAAAAAATTAAAATTATAATAATACATAAAAAAAAATATTATTAAACTATGGAAATAGTTAAATTTTAAAAAAAAAAAAATAATAATAAACTAGAGCTTTACCACAATGATTATACGAATATTCAAAATAAGAAAAATATTTATATATATTATTATAATATTCTATAGATGATTCATTATTAAAAGTACAAAAATTATTGACACATTTATTATAAAAACAATCCGAATTATTTGTAAATTTATAAGAAAATATAATGAGTTTCATAATAGTTAACTTTAGAAATACAAGATTTTTCTATTAATTTTAAGAAGGTGTAAATAAAATAATATTAAATAAAATTAAATAATAAATAAAATATATTATAATACAATTATTGTACAACGTACATTAATTATTATTTCGCTAAACTTATTTTTTTTTTTTTTGTAAATATTTATTTTTGTTATTCATTCATATTTTTTTTATTATTATTATTTCTAATTATGTTAAAATAATATTTTAAAATTAATCCTACGTATAAAAAAATTAAAATTATAATAATACATAAAAAAAAATTATTATTAAATTATGGAAATTTTTATGAAATAAAAACTATTTTATTTCATAAAAATTACATCCATGAATGGATATTATACACTTTATATATTTTTTTAAAAGTTTATTTTTTTGAAACATTCTAATATGAATTTTTTAATATTATTATATATATATATATATATATGAAAATTGATAAATGTTATGAATGTAAGTTTATATCATACTTTTAATAATAAAATTTACCAAATTAATCTGTTCATTATCATTATATTAAAAAAAAAAAAAAAAAAATCTTTGAAATTCAATAAATGATTATTAATAAATAAATAAATAAATAAATAAATAAATAAATAAATAAATAATATTTTTTAATTTTTTATAGACTAATCATATGATATTTCACATGAATGTGTGAGTTTATTCTTTAAAAAATGTAAGAAATTAGAAAGGAAAAAAATATTATAAAGGAAAAAAAAAAAAAAAACAAATGGAAAATAAGAAATTATGATAAATTTCATATTATGAATAAATGGGAAATATATTTTTTATAGTTTATAATATAATATTTATATTAAATTAAGAATATTAAGAAAAAAAATTAGTTTTTACTCGTTAAAAAAGAAAAAAACAAACAATCAAATAATTAATAAAAATCTATATTAATTATGAAAAATTAAATATATATATATATATAATATATATTTATTATAAAAAATATTGGCATTGAATAATTAATTATATTTTAACGTTTATAATAATTAATAATAATAATAATAATAATGATAATATTAATAATAGTAAAAAAAAAATAGGGTGGAATTTATAATTCTAGATGTTTTTCTTTTTTTTTTTTTAATTTTTTTAATTTTTTAATTTTTAATTTTTGTAGTAGTATTAAAAAACCTTTTTTATTAATTTATATTTTAATTATACTATTGTTTACATAAAAATAAATTACAATTACACAAATTTTGAAAATATCTCTTATACTTATACTAAAATAATTTTATTATTATTAAAAAAATAAGCATAATAAGGGATATTAATAATATTATAAAAAATTATTATTTTTAACGATGACTATTTTTTTTTATATTTTTCTTATTTTTATTAATAATTGTAACGTAACATTATTTTTATTCCTATATTTCTCTTTTTTTCCTATATTTTTCTTATTCTTATATTATTATTAATTAATTGTAACGTAACATCAGTTTTAAAATTTACTTTTTTTTTTTTATTATAAACAACTATAATAAATAAAAAGACTTTTTTTTTTTTTATTGTTTTATAAATAAATATTATTCTTGTGAAAATAATGTATTTGTACTACTTTAACCAAGTTTATATAATATTATATAATATATATAATATATTTATCTATTTATTTATTATATATTAATAATATATTTTTTTTTAAATAAAAAAGATTTTTCTGTATACATTACAATCACTATTACTGTTATTTGTTTTAACCAATAAATTTAATTATATATATTATTATTTAATAATGTATACGTTAATTATTAATAAAAAAAAATAATTAAAAAAATTAAAAAAAAAATTTTTTTTTTGGTATTTTCTATAATTAATTTTACTAAAATTATCAGCACAAATATAAATACTATAAATTTAAATTTGAAAAGGCAAAAATAACTAATTAATAAAGTTTAACAAATTATTACAAAAAAAAAACTAATTTATCCAATTTCGTGTTATAAAATTTAGAATTTTATTGGTTGAAATATTTCAAAATATATAAATATATAAATTTAGAAAATTTATATTACAAATTAAATAATATATATCATAATTCTATCAATTAAAGTTAGTTTATATATTACATTATAATAAAATGTATTAATATCATATATTAACAATATATTAAAAATTAATTTATTTAAATAATAGGAAAATAATAATAAAAAATTATTTAAATTTTTATTATTATTCTCAACAGTTCAACAGTAATAATAAAACAGTAAATAATAAAATTATTTTATTAATAATTTATTCATTTTAATTATAATTAATAAAATATAAAAGCCAAGTCTTTTTTCTAATATCAAATTATTATATTTATATATAAATGATAATAAGAAAAAGTCTTTTTTATTTCTCTAATATCACATTATTATATTTATATATAATTTCCATTATATTGTTTTAAATAAATTATTATTAATAGAAAGAAAAAAGATATTTTATAAAGACTGATTTATTATTTTAATTATAAAATTTATTTATTTATTTATTTATTAATATAATTTGTTTATTTATTTATTAATATAATTTATTTATTTATTTATTTATTTATTTATTTATTATATATATTATTAATTATTATTTATTTATTTATTTATTATTTATTAATTAATTAATTAATAATTTTTTATTATAAAAAATCTTTTTATTTTTTTATTTATTATTTGCTATTATTATTTATAAACACTGGTATTGTTTTAAGTATATTAATTATTATTAATATTTATATTTATTTTTATTTTTATAACCTTTTTATATATTTTTTATATATTAGATTACGGTTAGTTTCATATATATTTAAATTGAATATTCTAATTTTATTATTAAATGAGTTACTTAGAATTAAATATACTTAATATATGATATAATATAATATAATATATTATATAAAATTTTATGTTTAAAAAAATACATTTTAAATACTAGAATGTATACAATAATTATATAATTCTAATTATTATATAAAACACATATTTCAATTTATTCTATATATTATTATTGTATAAATGTATTATAAATTTAATTAAATTAATAATATACTGTAATATATTCATATCAAATTGTTAATTCTTTATAATTAAGCCAATAATATATACAATACAAATATTTGATGAAATAAATTAATTAATTTTATTGTGTAATATATACAATATATATTTAATACTATATATATTGATTTGTATAAATTAAAATAATTAATAGTAATCAATTTAATATATTGTAATATATTATTAAATATATTCTTTATATATATAGCAATTTAATACATTTTAATACATAATAATTTTTTTTAATTTTTTAATAACCTATTTTTTGTTATATAAAACGATAAAAAAGATAAAAAAAAATTTTTAAAAAAAAAAAAAAAAAAGTCAAAATTAAATAATAAAAAAAATTTAGAGGGTCAATAAATAAATAAATAAAAAAAAAATAAATAAATAAATACAAATAATAAAAATAAAATAAAATAAATAAATATTTTATTATTTAAATAAACCATTCTAAAATACAATAAAACTAAACCAAAATTTATAAAATTAAAATAAACAACCTTTTTACATCAATTTCAAATTAAACAAATTTTAAAGTAAGTAAATTTAGTCATTTCAATGTGGCATTTCTTATATCACTTTTTATAGATTTATTAAATATTGAAAATAAATATATTTTTAATAAATAAAATATATAGTTAAATGCACTTTATGTAGAAAATAGTTTTATTAAAAAAAAAATTTTTTTTTTGATAAAAATATCAACAAAGTTTAATATATATATATAACAAAAAAAATTTTATTTATCGATACTCTTTTTACTTTTTCTTTTTATTTTATTTTATTTTATTTTATTTTCCTTTTTTGAAAATACAATAATAAAAGTTAAAAAAAAAAAAAATACAAATAAAAAATAAAATATATTTATTGATTGATATTAATAATAGACAGTTTTACAATATATTGTATAGTATTTAATTAAATATAATAATTATTAATATATAATAAATTGTATAGTAGTATTTAATTAAATATATAATTATTATTAATATATAATAAATAGTATTTAATTACTAAAGTGATATAATAAATAATTTTAAATAAATAGGATAATATAAGTTAATAAGAAATTAATTATTAATATAATTTACTAATTTTTTTTTTAAAAGAAAAAACAAAAAGGAATATAATACTAATATATAATATTAATATTTATTGTATAATTTTATTAAAATTTTATTATATTATAGAAATATAAAATGTTATTAAAAAGTTTAATTCTTTTAGTTCTTGCTGTTTTTGCATATGCATTACCACAAGATGATATTGAAGTTGATAGACCAGATGTTGATGTAGATTCTCTCTCAAATAGAATTGAATTTGTTTCAAATTTTTCATATGAACCAAAAGGAAATGTTAAAGAAGGTGATGTTATTGTAGTTAGTTACAACCCACCAGCAGAAAAAGATGCTGCTAAGGTTGCTGAATTAGTTAAGTCATTCACTATTGCTATTGGTACTGGTACTGGTACTGCTGTTGATAATGAATACTTTATGGAATCTGAACGTTTACCAATTCCAACTGGTCCATCTACATACAAATTCCAATTACCAGCTCAAATGGAAAACAAACAATACTGTATTGTTTACACTCCATCAACAGATGCAGCTACAGATGTCAGACCAACTATTGGTGAAGAAGAAATGGAATGTTTATATGAAACTTGGTTCCAAATTCATGGTTCTTTAGAAGTTGGTGCTGGTCCAAAGCATGTTGATAACCTTATATCTCAAGATGCTCAAGCTACTACTCAAGTTGGTAATGACCAGAATGTTCAAAATCCAGTTGATTCCCAAGTTGATCCAAATGCACAACAACCAGTTGCTGCTGCTGAATCAACAGTTGTTGGTAATGAAAAGAGTAGCAGTATAACTATTTCACCAGCTATTACCGCTTTCATCGCTGTTTTATTTGCTTGCTTCTTCATTTAAAAGAAATAGACATTTTTATTAAAACATTTTAATTTTAATTAGAAACATTGATAAAAAAAAATAATAATTAACATATAAATTAACATATATATATTGTAAAATTTTATAAAAAGTATATTTATTTTTTATTTATATATATTTTTCGTAATAATAATTTATTTATATTTATGTATTAATATTTAAAACCATCATCATCCTTTTTTTATAAAGAAAAAAAAAAATTTTTTTTTTTTTTAATAAAAAAAATTTTAATTCATAAATTATTAAAAAAAAAAAAAGAATATATAATATATTTTATAAAAAAAGAAAAGAAAAGAAAAAGGATAAACAAAATATAAAAAATATTTTATTATTAGAAAGATAGAGAAAAATAAGATTTTAGAAAATGAAAAATATATATTAAAAAAATTTAAGTATAATAATTATTATCGGTAATAATTAAATATTTTAAAATAATAGAGATTTATCTAATAAATAGATAAAAAAAAAAAAATATAAATATATATAGAGGGTTAATGGTAGTTTCTTTATGATTTTATTTAAAGATAAATAAATTCATCTAGATATATATATATTTTTTTATTTTAAAATAAAATCATTTATTATATATATATATATATTAAAATTAATTAAACAAATAAAAATTAACGAAATATAAATATAAAAACAAAAGTCAAGAAAAATAAAAAAAAATAAAAAATAAAAAATAATAAATAATAAATAAATAAAAAATAAAAAAATGAAAAAATGAAAAAATAAAAAATAAAAGTTAAAGTTAAATATCTTTTTTCTGTTCTATTATGTTAATGACTTTTTTTTTTTCTTTTAAAATGTTTTTTTATGTTTTTATTTTTAACTTTTTTTTTTTTTTTTTCTTTTTTTTTTTTTTTAGTTTAAAAAAGGAAAAAAAAAATAAGCTTTTTTTCATATTTTTTAATTTAATAATTATAATTATTAATACATTTATTAATATAGATATGAATTATTTGTAACATTTTTTTTTTCTTTTTTGTATCAATATATATAAATTGATACAAAAAAATTATTATACTATTTTTTTTCCCTCCAGTATTATTTATTATTATCTATAATATATTACTGGTTTTTATTTTTTTTTAGTAGTATCATTTTTTTTTTCATTATGTGTTTTTTTTATGATTCATGTATTTTAATATTTAAATTCAATAAAGTTGACGTACAAATTGTGTGCCATAAAAAAAAAAAAAAAAAAAAAAAAAAAAATACAAAAAAATAATTATTTTATTTTATTATTATATTAATTATAAAATTTTTTACCTAAAGGAAATATAAAATATTATATTTAAATCGTTATACATATATAATTATAATTATAATAACAAAATAATGTATTTTCATAACCAAAGTTATAATTTATAATAACATTTTATTTAAATATATATATATATATTTATATAAAAGAAAAAGAAAAATATAGTATTATAATATTAAAAAGGATTTCACCGTTAAAAATTAATATTACTTAATGTGTATTAAAATGATTTAATTATATTCTATTTTTATTTTAGGTTCACACAATATTTTAACAATAAAATAATGATGATATAAATTTTTATCACATTTTATTTTTAATACTTTTTTTTTTATTTTATTTTTTATTCTTTTTTTTTTTTTTTTTTTACTTTTTTTTTTTTTTTACTTTTTATATTTTTTCATTTTTTATTATTTATTATTTTTTTTATTCTTTTTTTTTTTTTTTTTACTTTTTTTTTTTTTTTACTTTTTATATTTTTTCATTTTTTATTATTTATTATTTAATTTTAATTTTAATTTTTATTATTAATTATTTTTATGATTTATTATTTATATAATTTTTATATATTTATAAACCACTAAATTAAAAAAAAAATAATAATAATAATAATATTATAATTATATATAATAATATTATTATTATTTTTATTATTATTTTATATAATATAAAACTACTTAAAAAAAAATAATAATATTTATGAATAATTAAACTAATCGTTTTAATTATTAATATATATATATATATTTTTTTTTCTTCTTCCTTAAATCTAATACATTGGATGATTATGTCCATGTAATAATATACCAGCTATTTCAGTATTGAGGGTACCACTT
>MCFG01000016.1:32500-97500 GCA_002104895.1 Anaeromyces robustus | reverse complement strand
TATTATTATTATTATTTTATTTTATTTTAATTTATTTTATTGATTATTTTTTTTTTATCTTTTATACTCAATGTTGAAATAATTAAAAGAGAAATTATGAGAATAAGATATTATTATATAAAAAAAAGGAAATGACAAAATTTCTATACTTAAAAAAAAAATTAATAAGAACATATAATTAAATTTTGTTATTATTGAGTATAATAAAAGGTATTTTTTATATGTATATAAATAAAAAGGTAAAAAAATGTTGAATAATTAATATTAAAAAAAAAATAAAAGAATTATCTTTTTTTATCTATTATCTGATAAAAATTACTTAATTCTATAATAATTTTATTGTTATTATTATTATTATTATTTTTTTTGATATTGCTTTTATTTTTATTCTTATTCTATTCATAATCCATTTTAATCCATTTTTATTTTTATTTTTTTATTTTTTTTTTTTTAAATATTACATTCATAGTAATATGGTTTTTATGAATTCTCGATTATTAATGTATATAATGTGAATAAATTTATATTATAAAATGGTTTTAATTCTGATATTTAATTAGGATTTGATTTTTTTTTTTTTTTTATTTGTCCAAAGTATTGAAATTGTTAAATAAAATTACTCTTCAACAATACACCGCATCATAATATTAAATTCTTGAGCTAAAATTAGTCTTACGGAGTAATCAACTTCTTTTATTATAGATGACATGATTTTCTACATGAAAATAATAATAATAATAATAATAATAATAATAATAAATATATATATGTAAAAAAAAAATTATTTAATATAATTGTTTTTTTTTCTGTTATATGTTATATATTATTTATTTTAAAATATATATATATTTTATATAATTACTTTAATATTGGTATCAATTTTTGTAACAATATCTAAATAACCTTTAGTTAAAAATCTATCATCTACTTGCATCATTTTTTTATAAGCTTCGGTCATAACATCACATAAAGCGAAAAATGTTTCTAAAAAATCAAAATCAAAAGGCTTTATATATATATAAATAAATGTAATGATTTTTGTTTTTTTTTATATAACATAAATATAATAAAAAAAAAAAAAAAAAAAATTAAAAATAATTAATAAAAAAATGAATTATATTTTTTTAAAATAAATGTATTTTATATATTATGAATATTAATATATACAGTATTTGGCATTTCATTAAAGGTAATATTTGTACTATTTTGTGATGAATTATTTGAATCTTTTTTATTCTTCTTTAATAATTGTTTCTATTTATTTTAATAATAAATATAATAATTAATATATGATATATATAATAAAAAATAAAAAAAAAAGAAATAAATATATTAATATTTATTAAAAGTATAAAAACTTGAAATATATATATATAAAGAAATAAGATATATTACCATTTTTTGTGAAGTAGATTCATTTTTATCATGTTCAAATTCTGCAACTAAAGCATTTAAAGCTCTAGCGAATTCGGCTATGTTTGGAACAGCGAGTAAATCACCAACACTATAACCTAATTGAGCCCAACTATTTATTCTATATACGTAAAACATTTTCAAAAAATAATTTCAATAAAGAAAAATAATATTTAAAATGGTTAAAATTTATAAATATTGAAGATATGTTTAAAGTTTAAAACTATATATAATATTAATACTAATACTAATACTAATATTAATAATAACAATAATTAAAATCATATTAAGAATAATAATAATTTAAATAATAATAATAATACTAATATTAATAATATTAATAATAATAATAATTTATATAACAATAATATTATTTATAATAATAATAATAATAATTTAAATAAATAAATAAATATATATATAAATAAATAAATAAATAATAAAATTCCCTCTGCTTATTTTATTTATCAAAATTATAACTATAATTTACAATAATAAGCATATTATATATTTTTTATTTATTATTACTTCTATATAATATTAATTAATTCCTATTATATAATATAAATATTTATATTTAAAGATATAGATTTCTTCCGTTGAAAACTATACATGATATTTATTATTCTTATTGATGTAATTTATACCTTCTTCTTAATTTTTCATTTTCTTGTATATTTTGCATAATAGCTTGTGAATTAAATTCTAGGGTATTGAAATAGTAAGATTCATCTTCAAAGAAATGCTTAAAATATAATAATAACATAGTACGTTTCGTTAAAAAGTTGTTTAGATTTTTTCTAACATCATTTGGATCGTATGAACCATATATACTATCTTTATCCATTTTTTATTTCCTTTGTTTATACTTAAATAAAAATATAGAGATATAATTATCTATTTTATTACAGAAGATTATATTATTTTTTTATATTTTATTTTATTTTATTTTTTATTCTTTTTTTTTTTTTTTTTTGTTATTTTTTTATTATTAAAACTTTATTGAACACTTTATAATTATTGAATATCTTTGTTCTTTTGTTTTTGTTTTTTGTTTTTGTTTTTTGTTTTTTTAAATATAAATTTATCTTATCCAATTTTTTTTAACAACAATAATAATTATTTAATAAAATATATTATTCATTGTATGTTAGTAATTATTATTTTCATTTCTCTTAATTACACATTGATTATTATATATATTTCTTTTTATTTTTAAAATTATATACTTTAAAATTAAATATTAAAAAAAAATTTTTTTTTATACTTAATTTTAAAGTATAATCTTAATAATAGAAAAATAAATAAATATAATAAATAAATAAATAAATAATATATAAATAAATAAAAGAATGTATATAAAAAAATTTATGTAACAATAAATAATAAACAATATTTAATATCTACAAAATTTGTATATAATAAAATATTGTTATAAAATTTAATATAAACATTTATATTAATACAACAATAATAATAATAATATACATAAACACATAAATAATTATAAATAACAATAACAATAATAAATAATAATAATAAATAATATTAATAATATAATAATAATAATAATAATAAATAATAGTAAATAATTATAAATAACAATTGATAATAAATATTAATAATTATTAGTTTTATTGAAATGTGTTATTGTTACATTAAGGACTAATAATTTGATTTTATCCTATGTAGATATGTAATATAAATAAAAAATAATTTAATAAAAATTTAATTATTAAAAACTAATTTATAAATTTTAAAATTTTATATACCGAAGCTTAAAATTAATTATTAAATCCTATATTAATAAATAATTTACATATAAAACATTTTTAAAAAATAATAAACATATAATTATATATAAATTTTTTATTATAATAAAAAGAAGTATTTAGAAAGCAATCATAAAAAAGAATATATCAATTATATCAATTATTAATTATTATAATAATGAATAAACTTAAATACTCATTATATATTTTTTAATAATAAATGTAAGAAATATTGTATCCAAAAAAGTAACATATGATTAAAATAATAAAGAAAAAAGAATTAGCAATTAGAAGAAAAAAAGAAATAATTTAATATCACGAACAAATTAGAATTTTATAACTAGTATTAGTTTATATATATATTATTATTATTATTATTATTATTATTTATTCAAATGTCAATATCAACTTCTATTAATCAAATATGGCAAGATAATGAAGTTTGTTTTGATATATCTAAAAGGTATTTAATACAAAAATATATTCAATGAATAATATAAAGGCATAGACTCCATTTAATTTATGTTAATGTATTCCTTTTTTTTTTTTTCAAGTGCATTACAATTATTCCCTGGAGAGATAATATTTGACCATTTTAATAATATAGAAGATATTAAAGGAAGTAAAGGAGAAAGTGGAACACTATCTATAACAAATTTAAGAATTATATGGTTTTCTGAAAAGAATATACGAAGAAATATTAGTAAATATATAACAATCATATATACAAAATATTATACATATGAAAAAATGTTTTTTTTTTTTTTTAAAAAAATATTTTAAGCGTCTTTATTAATTGGATAAAACTATTAAATATTTTATATTATATTTTATTATTTATCAATATTCAATCAAAAAATGTTAAAAACTTATTATATATATATATAGGTATAGGACAAAATTGTATATTTGCTGTTACATCACGTTCAGCACAATCGAAATTAATGGGAATAACTCAATCTTTATATTTATTTGCAGCATATCATCAAACACGTTATGAATTTATATTTACTTATCCTCAAAAACCTGAATTAGGAAGATTGTTTATTACTGTGAAAAGCGTTCATAAGTAATAATAAAAAAATATAATTAAATCATATAAAATTCAATATATAAATTGATTATTGAATAAAAAAAAATTATTTTTTTCCTACTATAAATGCTTATATATATATTATATATTAAATATAAATTTGATGATAAATTTTTATAAAATTAATAGAGCCTATAGTACAAGTCGAATGTATCGTGAAATAAAAATAAGAGGAGCTGTATTAAATGGAACTGAATTAGATTTATTACCTGAAGAAGAAATTAAACAAAAAGTAATACAAATAAAGAAATAATAATAATAAAGAATAACAAAAATTAAAATTTTTAATTTATAAATAATGAAACTAATAATAATTTTAACAAATAATATATTAATTATTACAAAAATATAAATATATATATATATATATAACATTGAAAAATTAATCTACTATTTGTTTATATATACCAATAAGATTAATGGTGTTTGTAATTTATCAAATAACATTGGAAATATAGGGATAATGTATATTACAAATATACGTTGTGTATGGCATGCGATTAATAATGAAAATTTTAATGTCAGTATACCTTATATTCAAATTGTAAGTATTTTTTTATTTTATACATTAAAAATATATGAAAAAAAATTACATAATTAAATATATTCACTTTTTTTTTTATTATTATTATTCAAAATGGTATTATACTATTATAATCTTATATTATTAATAATATATATAAATTGAAATATTTATATTTTTCTTTATTATCATTATGATTTTATTAATAGTCAGAAGTAAAATTAAAGAATACCCAATATGGAAATGCATTAGTTTTACAAACATTTTCAAAAACAGGTGGTTATTTATTAGGGTTTAGAATTGATCCTTTAGATTTATTAAAGAAAACAGCAAAAGAAATAAAAAGTTATTGGAGAATTGCTAATCAAAAACCAAATTTTGGTATTTTATCATTATCATTAGAAGGAAAAGAAGAATTGGCTAATGTAACATATTATTACATTTAATTATTTTTATTCATTATTATTATTTTTATTCTTTTTTTTTTTCTATTCTTAAAAATGAAGTATAATATCTATGTTAATAAAAAAAATTTTTTTTTCATATATATATATTATTTCTTCTACTATAATATTTAAATAATATTATATGCTATTTTTTAATAGGCAGAAACTCCAAAAACACCGGGACCTGAATATACTAAACCTAAACCTGCTATTTTTGTATTACCAGAAGTGGAAAGTCAAAATATAATTATTAATGATGATTTTGAAATGGATTTTAATTTAAAGGATGGTACTTTTTCTGATAAATCTTCTGGTGAGAATCGAAGTAAAGGAGATTGTTATGTTGAAATGTCAAAATCTTTAAATGTTAATGATAATTGTATTGGCTGGGATCCAGATTTAGGTTTAGCAATCGAAAAATTATCTGAAGGAAAAACAGCTTTTGGATTATGGAAATTGATATAATATTGATTTTTATAAATTAAAAAAATTATATTTATAATAATAAATTCTAATCAATGTATGTTAGTTAACAATAGATATTAATCAAAAGGTGAAATGTATTAAGAATTAATAACAGTAATAATAATAATAATAATAATAATAATAATAATAATAATAATAATAATATAAAATATTATTATTATAATTTTAAAAAAAGAATAACAACTTAAGAATATATTATCTTATATTAGTTGGATTTAGTATCCATTTATTAAAATAATTAATTTTAGAAATATCTATAAATGTAATATATAATTCATATTTTTTTTAAATAATTGATGCAGTTATTCTATTAGACAATAGTATTTTTAAAGTATAAGTCAGTTATAATGTGATATATGTTTTATGTTTTTTATACATATTATACCAAAATAAATATTAAATAGTATTATACCATTTTTTATCATAAAATACATTTATATTTAAAATATTTAATATTTAAGTATATAAAAAAATGAATATATTTATATATAATTTAAAAATTATATAAATATTAAATATCTATTTAACATTAATTATAATATAATTTATATTAATTTATTTTTATTTATTTATTTATTTATTTATTTATTTATTTATTTATTTATTTATTTATTTATTTATTTATTTATTTATTTATTTATTAAATCATTTTAATAATATTTTATAATACAATATTTTCATTTAATATTATTTTCTATGTTTTATTATTTTTTAAAATTTTAAAAAATTGTTTTTTGAATATAAATTTTGACCAATCAATTAATCTGCGCCTGTTCTTTCTATTATATAAATTATATTTACAATATATTATTTTATATTAAATCAATTTAAATATATATATAAGTATTAATAATTGATATTTTTTTTAACTATATAAATTATTTTTCTATATGGAATTATAAATATATTACAATATATTACAATATATTATTCAATATAAAAATACAATTTTTAATCTATTCATCCCAAAAAAAAAAAAAAAAAAAAAAAAACTAATATATAAAATTTCAAATTTTTTTTTTTTTTTTAAATTATATAATTCTTTTTTTTTTTTTTAAAATAATATTTTATTTTTAAATATAAAAAGATAATCATATTATAATACATATATATCAAAATGGATACAGATGTTATAACACCTCAACAAGTTGAACTTACTTCACAAGAAATAAAAGATACTAAAGATGTTGAAATGAAAAGCGATAAACCAGAATTTGCTCCATTAAAAGCATCTGAAATGAATGTAAATATTTTTTTCTTTTATTTTATTTTTTTTTATTTAAGAAAAAAGAAAAAATTAAATTGATTACTAATTTTTTTTATATTAATCTCTTTACTTTTATAATTATAAAATCTTTAAAATTTTTTTATTAATCATTGTAATAATGTTTATGATTTATATAATTCAATCAATATTTTATAACATATATATAAATTATTGTTAAAAAAACCTATTTAAAATATAAACTTTTTTTTTTGTAATTAAAGGCTGGTAAAAAAGAATTCAGAAGAATATTAATTCCACCACATAGAATGACTCCATTAAAAAATAACTGGTTAAAAATATATACTCCTTTAGTACAACACATGAAATTACAAGTTAAAATGAATCTCAAAAAGAAAGCTGTTGAATTAAAAGTAATTAATTATATATATTAAATATAGATTTCAATAAAAAAAAATAGGAATTATTATGTTTTATTTTATTTAATAATAATAATAACAAAAAAAGATATTTAAATAATTAATTGGAAATCTTAAATTATATTATTATAATTAGACATCAAAATATACCGAAGATTTAGGTGCTATTCAAAAGGGTCATGATTTTGTTAGAGCTTTTGCACTTGGTTTTGAAGTAGAGGTAATAACTAAATACTATTTGTTATATAATTTTATTTATTTCATTTTAATATTTTAAGAATATTTTAATACAGTAAAATAAATATTTAAATTATTTAATATATATATAGATTGTTATATATTTATCATTAAATTTATTTATATAATTCTTAATTATTTTAATCATTAATATTTTAAAAGTATTTTAATATAGTAAAAAAAATATTTAAATTATTTAATATATATAGATTATTATATATTTATTATTAATTTGATTTACATAGATAAATATTCATTAATAAAAAAAATATTTTTGATTTTAAATTTATATTCATAATTATATTTTATTATAATATATATGTTATTTTTAATAAAAAATATGCAAATAAATATAATTTTAGAATACTAATAATAATATATATTTTTTAATAAATTAATTGGAAAAAATAGGATGCTATTGCTTTATTACGTCTTGATGATTTATATATTGATACTTTTGAAATTAAAGATGTTAAAACTTTACATGGTGACCATCTTTCAAGAGCTATTGGTCGTATTGCTGGTAAAAATGGTAAAACTAAGTTTGCTATCGAAAATGCCAGTAGAACTCGTATTGTTGTTGCTGATACAAAGATTCATGTATTAGGTTCATTCCAAAATATAAGGATAGCTAAAAATGCTATTTCTAGTTTAATTATGGGTAGTCCACCAGGCAAAGTATACAGTCACTTAAGAAATGTCAGTTCCAGAATTAGAGAAAGATTCTAAGATGTTTAATTTATTTTTTTTTCTGTTATTATAGAAATTATGATTCATTATCAATATAATCATAATGTCAATAATTTATTTAATATTATAATTTTTTTTTCAATTTTCAAAATAAGTTAAAAAAAAAAACGAAACGAAAGTATTTATTATATTAATGAATCCGTAGATAAAATTGGGTATTTTGTATTCAAAATAACAAGAATAATGATAATAACAACAATAACTAAAAACGCACATTTTATTTATAAATTATATATACATTTTTAAATAAAATTTAAACAAATTAAAAATTACTATAAATTTATACAATATTTATCATGGAAATCTATTTTTTAAATGATTTATTTAATTTAACTTATAGAATAATTTATGTCTTTTTATAATTTTATATAATATTTATATAATTTAATAAAGATTAGAAAAATGAAATTAACAATATATAAAATAATTATTAATAATATTTATATTATTATTTTATTTATATATTTGTTTTTTTGTTTTTTTATATATTTTATTCACTTTTTTTTTTTTTTTTTAAACTATAAACTTTTTTACTCTATATCAAAAACATCATTAGATATATACATATTATAAGACAATTAGATAGTAGTATATTATATAATCTCATAGATTCAAAATATTAATATATAAAATAAGAGATATATCGGTTCAAATATAATTATAATGTATTATATAACATTTTTTTTAAATGTTTGAAAAAAATAATAAAATAAAAAATATTTATTTCATATTATTAAAAAAAAATTGACATTTTTATTATTATTATATAAAAAGTATTATCTATTAATTATACTATTCTTTTAATAATATTTAATAATAATTTGAAACTTTAACATTTTTTAAAAAAAAAAAACTATAGAATAAAAAAATTTTTAAAGCTTTATTGTTCTGTTTTATTTTAATTTTTTAAAAAAGAATTATTTATAACACAATAATTTATTATTAATTTAATTAATTATTTATTTAATTAATTAATTATTTATTTATTTATTTATTTATTTATTATTATTAAGTGGAGAAATACTAAAATACGTTTTTTTTGTTTTTTGTTTTTTGTTTTTTTGTTTTTTGTTTTTTAAAAAAGAGAGTTTATAAAAAAATATATATTAATTTGAATCTATTATCTAATTTTTTTCTTAATTTTTAAAAAAAAAAAAAATTATTAAATTTAATTAATCATAATAAATTATTTAATCAATTTTATTATATATTAAAATAATTTAATTAATAATAATACTATATATGGGAATATTCAAATTAAAATAATTAAAAAATTATAAAAAAAAAAATAATAAAAATAATATTATTTTTAATATTTTTTGACATATTTTTTTTTAACTTGACTTTTATTATCAAATAAAAAAGTCATTTCAAATTATAATTATTTTAAATTTCATTTCATTTCAATTATAATTAAAAAAAAATTTCTATTATAAGTAAATTTTTATTTATAAATTGTAATTCGTAAATAAGTAGTGAAAAATAATATTTAATAAAAAACAATATACAACTTAATATCATTTTAAATATTTCAACAATGAAAAAATATTAACAAAAAATAATTTCCATTGAACCAATGTTAAATTAACAAGAAAAAAAAATATAATATTAATACTTATAAAGAAATTATTAATTTAAGAAAATTTTAATTTATTTTTTAGCTTTTTCCAATTTCATTTAAATATATTAAATATATATGAATTATATCAAGTTCAATTTGTCAGTTATATATATAATTGTATAAAAATGATGGTCACAGGCTTAAATACATGTAATCCTAGAACACTTTTTTCTGAATTACCAATATATACACCACTTCATTATTCAAAGTACTGAATTTTAATATAATAATACAACTATCATTAATGTTAAACATTTTAAAATTAATAATTTTATTAAAATAATATATATTATAAAATAAAATAAATAGCATATTAAGTTCAATTACAGGTTCTAATGTATATTTAAAATTAGAGAATTTACAAGTATGTAATTCATTTAAAATAAGGTAATGAAAATGAAAATGATTTTATAATATATATATATATATATATATATATAAATACATATTTATTATTATTAGTAGTAGTAGTAGTAGTAGAAATACTAATACTACTAATAGTAGTAGCAGTAATACCAGTATTATTATTATTATTATTATTATTATTATTATTATTATTAGTAGTAGTAGTAGTAGTAGTAGTAGTAATTATTAGTAATAGTAGTAGTAGTAATGTAGTAATAATAGTAGTAGTATTAATTATTATTATTAATTTGTTTTTAATATGTGAATAATTACCAATAAATTGAATATATGTTCTTTTATATATTCTTTATATAAATATATACACATTTATATAGAGGTGTTGGATATATGTGCTCGAAAGTTGTCAGTGAAAATAATTGTCAAATGCTTGTATCTAGCGGTATTAATGCAGGAATAGCATGTGCATATGGTAACAAGACAAAAAAAAATACAATGAAATTTATATATATATTAAAATTAAAATTATTTATTTTATTATTTTATTATTATTATACTAATATATAGTATCTTTCTATTATTATTATTTTTATTAAAATAATAATAAATGTATATATTAATATTATATTATTTGTATATAATATATTATATTTAATTAATATATTAATACTTTTATCTCTTGAAATAGCCGGAAAAAAATTGAATACATTAGTCACAATATTTTTACCTATAAATACACCAGAATTTATAATCGAAAAAATTCAAGATGAAGGTGCATCAGTTATAATTAAAGGAAAGGTAATATAATAACATAAATATATATATATATATATATATTAATATCTAATAAAATATTTCTATTCCTATATTTATATAATTAGGATTTCGAAGAAGCCGATCTTTATGCTAAATATTTTGTAGAAAAAACTCAATATAGTTGTTATATACCGCCATATGATCATCCAGATATATGGGAAGGTATATTTATTTATTATAATAATATATAATATATTAAAATAGCTATAAGTAATAATAATAATATATTAATGGTTTTAATAATTAATGAAAAAATTGTTTGTGTAAAAAAAAAAAAAAAGGAAATTCATCAATAATTGATGAAATAAAATCTCAACTTGGTGATACCCCTGATGCTATTATAACTGTTGTTGGTGGCGGTGGTTTATTATGTGGACTAATTCAAGGCTGCCAAAAAGTTAGATGGGAAAATGTATATATATATAATTAATATATATATATAATAATAAATATATAAATATTATTATATATTAATAATTATAATAATAATAATAAAGAAACTAAATGAATTATTATTTTTTTATTCACTTTTTTTTTTAAATGAAAAAAATTTTTTATTCAAATATATAGGTTCCAATTATTGCAGTGGTATATAAATTTCTAAAATATTATTTAATATAAGAAAATATATATATTTATTAATAACATTATTATTATAATATAAATTATAATATTAAATCATCATTAAAATTTAAAATATTTTTTCCTTTTTCTCTTTGGTTTTATTTTTATTTTTAAATCAAAATTTTTTATTTTTTATTTATTTATATAGGAAACACATGATACTAATAGTTTTCAATTATCTACTATTAATAAAAAAGTAACGGAATTACCTAAAGGTTCAGAACCATTAGCTAATAGTTTAAATATAAAAAAAGTTTGTTCTCAAGCTTTAAATTTAAGCAATTCGCATCCTGTGGTTCCAATAACTGTTTCTGATGCTATGTCTATACATGCTTGTAGAAAATTTGCAGGTAACAGTTATTTTATATATATATAATGATAAAAATAAATATTTTTTATTTTGAATTATTTTATTTTTTTTTTTTTTATTTTCTTTTTATTTATTATATATATTATATTAATTTTTTTATTTTTCATTTTTTTTTATTTTTATTTTTTTTTTTTCATTTTTAGATGATCATAAAATGTTAATTGAACCCTCATCGGCTGCTGCTGTTTCTTTATGTTATTCAAATATTATTCATGATATTATTGAAATGGATAGTACTTCAAAAATTGTTGTAATTATCACTGGAGGTAATAATATATCACTTGCACAATTAGAAAATAGTAGATATAAATGTTCTTCACCTGTGCCAATTGTAGTGAAATCTGGATCAGAGATATATATGAAATTAAATGGATCAAATTAAAATATAAAATAAAATAAAATAAAATAAAATAAAATAAAAGTTGTATGACATTTATACATAATATTTTTATTTTATTTTTACTAATTATATAATAATGAACAAAGAAATTTAAAATGTCTTTTTTGAGTAAATTTCTATTAAAAAAAATAAAAAAAAAAAAAAAAAAGCGAATAAAAATAAAATTTTTAATCCTTACTATTATAATCATTAATATAAAAAAGATACCATTTATTTAAAAAAATAAAAAATAAAAAAAATATTAAAAAAAAAGTTTTTTTTTCTCAATTATTAATTATTAATTTAAAATGTAAATTTTAAAATTATTTTCCAATATATTATGTTTATAAATATAATATTTTTTAATAATATAATAAAATAAAATAAAATAAAATAAAATATACAATTTATATATTAATTTATTATATTTTAATTCAATTAAGAAATTATAAATACATATGTTTTATATAAATCCATTAAATAACAACATTATTAAATATAGATTTAGATTAAGAATTATGTTCAATATAAAATCTCAAAAAAAAAAAAAAAAAAATAATAATAATAATAATAATAATAATAATAATAATAATAATAATAATAATAATAAAAATTATAAAATTAAAAAAAGAGTAAACAATGAACAAAGAAGTTTAAAATGTCTTTTTTTTTTTTGAGTAAATTCCTATTAGAAAAGAAGATAAAAATATATTATTATTTAATATATATATACTATATTTTGATGTAATATGTAATAAAAATATATTTTTTAACCTTTTTTTTTTCCATATATATAATATTTAAATATTTAAATATTTTGATAAATTTTTTAAAAATGTGGGTTTTTTTATTTTTATTATTATTTTTATTATTTTATTTTATTTAATTATTATATTTAAAAAGTTAAAAGTAATAATTATTTTTTTTTTTTTTTATAAAATGCTTTAATTTATTATTATATTAACTTGTTAATAACACCATCTCCCGTAAATCCATCATAACAGAACCAATTTGAAATTGGTAATTCCTTTTGTGATATTACTTTTAATATGTCTTGTGCTAAAATACCACCAACAACAGAGCATATTGGTAAAATTTCCATACCAGCATTACGAATAATTTTACTATATATTAAAATTATATATACTAAATATTTAGTATATAATATAATTAATATTTATATTTTTATATATATATTTTGAATTATTTTTACCTTAATGATTCATCATTTAATACAGCATTATTTATGTCATATTTTTTAAATAGATGATCACGAATTTCTTTAAGCTTATTTAAATCTTCTGTATTTTCTTCATCTTCAGATATATATTTTGGTAATCTTTTATTATTTTTTTGGAATTGTAATAATGCTTAAATAATAACAGTAATAAAAAAAGTAATAGAAAATGTTAATAATTATATAAATTAATCCATATATATATAACATCTTTTACTTTTAGTATTTATTTATCTATTTATTATTATGATTATGATTATGATTATTATATATAAATTTATTAAAAAAAATATATTTACTATATATAAGGAAATAAATTGATGAATATTTTCTTAAAAATCTTTTAAGTTTCATATCTGATGGGAATTTATATTTTAACGAGTCCTCTAAACTTGAATATTGTTCTGATTTTTCATATTGTTTCGTTTTTGTATCATCACCATATTTTATATTTTTTTCTCTATATTATACGATAATATAATAAAAATAAATAATTTTAACATTAATGTATATATTTTTATTTAATTATTTTTATTTGTATTATAGTATCATTTATTGAAATATATAATATTAATATTATTAAACTTACTCAATATATTTATGATTTATTAAATCACAAAATATATATCCAAATATACCATGTACATCAGCTGAATAGAATTTAACGTTATTTTTTCTACAAATATTATTAATTTTTATCTTTTATATAAATTATATATATACATAATTTTTAAATATATAAATAAAAAAAAAAAAAAAAAAAACATTAATTATTTTATAAAAAATTTTTTTAATGTATATATATATTATATATTATATTATATAATAAATTAATAAATTTGAAATATTATAAAATATTTAACATACTAATGATTCTAATGGTTTTCCGGTGACACAAACGACATCAAATTCATTATAAAAACTGGTATCTTTATTTTCAATTGAATCTGAAATAATATTAATTTTTACAGAAGAATTGAGTTTTACTAATCTTTCTTTCATTGATTTTGCTCTCTATTCAATTTTATATGTAGAGAGAGAAAGAGAGAAAATATATATATAATAAACAATTTTAATATTTTATATATTTTAAATAAAATTATTATTTTTGTAAATCGTTAATGCATATTAATATTCTCTTTTTTTTTATTCTTTTAAAATATATATTTAAATAATTTTAAATAACTTATTATAATTTAATAATTTAAAATTTTATTTTATTTTCTAAAAATTACATTTTGTCCAACATTCTTTTTTGAAACTAAAAATTGTGAACCAAGATCTTCAACAGTAACATTTTCATCGTCAATTATTGTTAATGAACCTACACCAGCTAAAACAAGATTTTTACAAACTTCATTGGATAATGCTTTACCTCCAACAATTAAAATGGATGAATTTCTCAATCTTTTTTTATGTATTATATAATAATTTTTAATAACATGAACATTAAAATTTTGTTATTTTTTATTATTATTTTTGTTTTTATATGTATATATATAATTTTTATATAATAATTTAATAATAATAGAAATGGGATTAAAAAAATAGTTATAAATTTTAAAAGAAATTTATAATATATATTTAAAAATAACAATATAAAAAAAAGTGTATTATAAAATTTTAAAAAGAAAGAAGTTTTTCTATAAATATAAAAATAATATTATATTTGAATATTATCTATAATAATTAATAATATCTATAAACCTTCTTTGAGCATCAAAACCCCATAAACGAATTTGTCTATCATATAATGCAGCTTCTTCATCGTTTAATTGATGAATAGTTTTTACTTTTTTATTTGATGTATTATCAACTTCTGAAATATTTCTTTTCATTTTTAAATAATTTTATTATATTAAGGAGTGAAAAAAAGAAAAAGAAAAAAAAATATTAAAATACTTAAATACTGAATTAAAAAAAAAACTAAATTAAATTAAAAAAATGAAAAATTGAATTGTTTCTTATTTTAACATTAATAAAAAATATTAAAGATACAATTAAAAATGTATACAGAAAATTTAATCATAAATTATTTTTATCATTTATATAAAAAAATAATTAATAAAATTTAATATAATGGTTACATTTTTAATAAACTTTTTAAATTAGAAAAATTTTAGATTAATATTTAATATTCCTCTTTTTGAATAATAAAAAAAAAAAATTATTATTCTTTTTTATAATAAAATTAAAATAATTAAAAGAAATAATAATAATGTTAATTTACAGTATTAAAATAACATTTTTAGTTTATTTTATTTAAATTTTATAAATCTCTTTTTTAAAACAGAAATTAAAAAAAGAGAAAAAAAAATTACAGATAGTATATATATAATTATCTTAATTGTAAATGTAATAGTTTTGTATAATATTATATAATTAAAAACAATATATATTATTATATTATTTATCAATATAATTATAACAATGCTGAAAATAATAATAAAAAATCTATAAATATTATTTTTATGTATTTATGCTTGAATAAGCATTATAATTTTTTAAAATTAAAAAATTATATATATCCATATAATTTCCTTAATTATTTTCAAAAATAGATTAATATAATAAATATATAAAAGTAATAATATGGCAATAACCAATACTTTTTTTAATTAAAATATATATGTTTCTATATATAATTAGTTTATTTAATAAATAATTATATATTTTTTTTCTTATTATTTAATAATATTCTTTTTTCTTTTACTTTATTGCAATTACATCGGTATTTCATTGTATTTATTTCCTATATTTAAATATAATAATATATATTTATTAGCATTACAATATTTTAAAAATTAATATTGTAATATAATCAATTATATAAATAATATTAATATATTAAAAAATAATATATTTTTCTTTACCTTTTCAATATAATTTGATATACATTTTTGATCCTCTTTTACTTTATTTAAAAGCCTTATGGAATTAATAAATATTTAATAATAATAATAACAAAAATAATAAAAATTTTTAACAAAAAAATAATAATAATAATGAGATTATTACACATAAATATGTATTGTTTTAAAATAAAACATTTTTATTATTTAAGCTTAATCTTGCCTTTTATTTAAATCTCTATCGAATTTTTCCATTTGTTTTTCTTTTTTCATATAATATATTTTTCTTCTTGCAGATTCAATATAAGCAGAAAACTTTTATAAATATTATATTTTTATTTAAATTAAATATTATTAAAAAAAAATTATTATTTATTTATTTATGTATATTTTATAATAATTACTAACTTGGGATTGATTTAAAATGATTTCATGTTGATCTGGAGAAAAACTGTCTTGTATGTGATAGCATATTTTTGGTTTTGTAGTATATTTTTCCACTTTATATTCTTTCTTACTAAAAGCCCGATTACATGATGATTCAATATATTTATATTGTTTTAGATCAATATAATTTTTAACATTATTAATATCGTATTCATTTTTTTCAATTTCTGATTTTCCTTTCATTCTTTATTTTATAATTTTTGATTGTTTTAGTTATATTTATTTTATTTACTTTTATTTTTCATTCAGTATTTTAATTACATATATAATTTCGGGAATAATTCTATTAATTCTAATTTTTTTTTTTTTTTTTAAGATTTTCGTATGATGTATACAATTATTTTTTATTCAAGAAAAATAAAAATTAAAGTAAAATATAATTTTAACTTTATTTTCATTTTTCTTTATCTTCATTTTGAAGATCGATCTAAAACCAATAAAAAAAAATATTTTAATTATCAAAGTATATAATACCAAATACCAAATTAATTTAATATAATTTATGACATATGCATATATATACTGAATTAATAATGTTTTTAAAATTTTAATTATTACAAAAAAATTTTAATGATTACATTACAATAGTATATTAGCTTGTATAAAAAAAATTTCAATAAAATCTAAAGTTTTAACTATCTTTATTCATTTCAAAACCTCAAAACAATAGATTATTATAATTATAATTATAAAATATTCAATAATTAACAAAGTATATTAAACAAGAATAAATAATTAACTCATTAATATGAAAATATATATAATATTTATACCATATAATGATTTTTTAATATGTATGTATAAATTTATATATATAAAGTAAATATATATAAACATATTTAGAATATATAATCATTAATTATTAAAATTATAATTCTAAAAAATTCAATAATTAACAAAATATATTAAACAAGAATACATAATTAATTCATTGATATGAAAATATATATAATAATTGATACCAATATTTATGCATTTAATGATTAACATATATATATATTTATATATATATAAAACAATAATATATTTATTAATATATATTAATAAATGATAGATACATAATATGTAAAAAAAATTATAAATTGATTAAATTTTCTTTTTTTATTTTTTGTGGATAACAAATTGATAGACTTATTTTGAACTACTAATAAAAATAATAATTATGATTAATGTAATTATTTTATTTTATATTATCTAAATTAATATCATTAAAAAATATCCAAACATATCAATATAAATTTATGTTATAAGAATTATTATTGTTACATAATAATTACATTTATTTATATTTTTTATTATTTAAACTCCGATTATTAAAAATCAATATTAGAAATTATAAGTAAATAAATTTATTAAAAGATGAAAATAAATAAATTAATATATAGATAAAACTTATAACAGTTTTTATTTATTATTTATTATTATTTATCATTATTTATTATTTATTATTAACTATTATTTATTATTTATTATTTATTATATATTATTTATTATTTATTATTTATTATTATTTATTATATATTATTTACTATATAATTATTATTTATTTTTACAAATGGTGTTAATCAGAACATAAGTTATATTTAATTTGTAAAAAAGTTCTATATAATATTTTAATATTTGTCTTTATAAATCAATCCTAATAATTATTAAATGAACATCAATATATCATACATTATTTGTCTTTATCAATCAGTCCTAATAATTACTAAATGAACATCAATAAATCATAAATTTGTTATTATTTTAAAAATACCTTAATTACAATAAAAAACTTATTGAATTTCTATAGAAAAGTATTTTTTATTTATATTTTAATGTATTAGAAAAGTAGTATATAATATTATTTATTTAGATATATAATATAATAAATATATATAACTAATAAATAAATAAATAAATAAATAAAAAAAAAAACATATAATTAGAAAAATCTTTATTAATAATATGATATTCTTATAATATGAAAAACATTATTATATAAAATTCTTTAATAATTTAAATTTATGGTAAAAATGCTTTATAAAAAGATTATAATAATGTAATAACGTAATAATATTTTATGAACCAAAGAAATTTAATCAAATTCAATTTTTGTAGTAAGAATTAAATATAAAACATTTTAAAAAGTTTATTGTTTATTATTTTTTTATGATAAATTATTTTTCTATTTTCCAAAAAGAATTATTCGATTTTATTAAATAATTTTTTATGTGAATTAAAAAAAAAAAAAAATAAAAAATAACAAAAAAGTAAAAATATTAATAATAAAACTATAAAATAAATTAATATTTATTATTCAGGTATATATATTAATTAATTAATAGATTTTTTTTTAAAAAAAAAAAATATATTTTTAAAGTTGTAAAAATAAAGTTAAAAATTAATATTTAAATTGTATATTATATACTGTTTATCATATAAATATTCAATTAAACTGTCAATTAAAAAAAAAAAAAAAAGAGTAGTAGAAATTGTAAATTAATATAAAATGAAAAAAATGAAAATACGATTTAAATTTTCGTTAATAATATATATAATAATTTTATTAATTATTTGTATACCAATAATAGATACAAAAATAGTGTATGATGAAAATGATGATTTACCAGTTATTGATTATAATAATTTCATTGTCTATCGGGTAGCGAATTATATCCTATCCATAATGAATATTTTTCAAGATAAAATAAATATATTGAAAAAATGGTATCATTTATATCAAGGAGATCTACTAGATGATAATAATCATCAATTTAATAATATATATTCAGAAGGATTATATCATAATAATAATGATAATGATATTAATAATTATAATGATGATGATAATAATAATAATATAAATATAAATGATTCAGAAAAAGATTATCTATCGAATCAAGAAGAAAATGAACTTTCAAAAATTAGTGGTGCACAAATTCAAAATAAATATAAGAGAGAAGAGGAAGAAGAATTAAATATTAGTCGATTTCATTATTCTTTACCCAATTATAATATTATTACAAATAATGATTTTATGGATCCCAGAAACAACAAAAAAATGTTTAGTACAGATATGAAAAAAAGAGATATTAATAGTGGTTGTAATAATGGTAAATTATCATTTAATAATTTTTTTATGATTATTTATGTATTTTAATTATTTAAAAAAATATGTAAATTATATTTCTTTAAAAGAACTAAAGAAAGAAAAAATATAATATATATAGATTGAAAGATATATTTTGAGTTATACATTTTCAAAAAAAAAAATTAATATTTATAATAAATATTATATATGAATGTTTAATTATAAATATATTTATATATATAATAATTACGTTAATTATTTTTGCTATAATTTTTCTCTTTAATATTTTACAGTAAATAACGAATATTGTGAAAAAACCTGTATAAATAATAAAGGAGAACCATTTATCCTTAATGATTTATATGCACCTATGTATAATTGTAGTGGAAGATATTTAACCAATGTTTATGATATAAGTAAATTACCTTTACAGCATTGTAGTACATGTTTAGAAACAAATGTAACATGTTTAAGTTGGTGTTGTGAATTAATGGATACTTCTGTAAATAATGAGATTCCAGAAACTATTGAAGTAGAAGAAATTGTTAATGGGACAGCAGTTAACACTACTGCTCTCAATCCTGAATTAGTAAATATATTTTTCCTTTCTCATATTTATTTTCTTTCTTTTTTTCTTTTTTTATAAATCATATAATACTACTCCAATTTTCTTAATAATTGCTAATATAAATTAAAAAAAAAAAAAAAAAAAAACCATTTTTATTAAAAATAAAATATAAAATATATATATTCATTTTTCATATTTTTTTATATAATTTTATATATTATAAATATTTATATATTATATATATTAATTTCGTTTTCCTTTTTTTTTTTATTTAAATAATATTAATATATTATTAAAGAACAAAGTTTGTTATTGCCCAATAGATAAATATGGAATGAATTGTCAATCTTTTTATAATGCTCAATGCATATTAGAAATTTTATCTCCAAATATGGATTGCTATTCAAATGATGGACAAAAACTTAAAGGTTTACAATACTATGATAAAGAAAATAATTGTCCATTATATAATTATACAGATATAATTAATATGGAGTATAAATTAAATTGTACTCAAGTATTAAGCGCAGCTTATAATTTATCTTTGGCTACAAATAACTTTACCTTTAATAATAATTATCTTATCAAGCAACCATCAGTAAGTTTTTAAAATTTTAACTATTAGTTTATATGACATACTATTGTAAACAATTAATATACATATTATCTATTTATTTATTTATTTATTTATTTATTTATTTATTTATTTATTTATTTATTTATTTATTTATTTATTTACCCTTTTAAATACCAATATTTTTTAATATTTTATATTATTATTATTATATGATAATCCCAATAATTATTTTATGTATTTATTTGAAACTACTAGTATTATGTTTCAACGACTAGAGGAGTATCATTTACAACTCGAATATGGAATTTTAATCATCTTGGTCATAGTATTGATATTTCAATGCCAATCAATTATTCACAGATAACTGGCAATGAAACAATAAAAGTTCAACTCGATTTAGGTAAATATTATTTACCGGATGAAAAAATGAGGTCAATTTATAATGGAGGAAGAATTACAGTTCAGTCGGGTTAGTTTAACTAATTAATTAATTGACAGATAATAATATTAAAATTATAGATATAAGAATAATAATTTAATACAATTTTCATTTTATTAATTATATTTATTAACTTATTTATATTTATTTTAAAATATTAAATAAATTCTGTTAATTAAATAGGATTTGCATATGGTAGTTCTGTTAATGGAGGAGGAATACCAAAATCTGTTGTAACATATATTAATATTAAGAATTACTTCAAGAATACAGAATTTTTCGATAAGGAAGTAAAATTAAAAACTATTAAACAAATATTAACTATAGTGATTCCAATTGTTGTTGGATGTATTTTATTATTAATTTTATGTTTATTTATTGTTTATATGTTATATAAAAAATCAAAACCAATGAAAATCTCATGCTAAACACTTAACAACAATAATAATAGTAATTATAATATACAATATAAATATAATATACAATATAAATTTTGGTATTCTATTCATATATCATAACATATCAATTTGAATATTATTACTTGCATGCAGTATTAATAGTTAATTTATTATAATTTAAATAGTTATAGTAAAGAAAAATACATATTATATAAAATTATATAAATATTAAACTGAGCAAAAAAAAAATCATATACAAGTAAACAAACAAACAACCAAACAAACAAACAACTAAGCAAACAGAAATATATATTTGTATATCTATTATCTTTTTTCTGTATTTTCTTTTTACTTTTTATATATTCCTCCTCTTTTTGTAATGTTCTATAATTTAGTATTTAATTATTTATTATTATATTTTTTATTTTTGACATTCCTATTATTCATTATTATTATTTTATATCCACAAAATTATAAATAAACAAGTTTTGATATTTAATAATTTAAGTGTTCAAGATTAAATATTTTGTAATACTTTTATTATCTTTATATTATATATATAGTTATTGAAATTATTTTTTTACTATTTGTGTTTATTTATTTATTTATTTATTTATTTATTTATTTATTTATTTATTTATTTATTTATTTATTTATTTATTTATTTATTTATTTATTTATTTATTTATTTATTTATTTATTTATTTATTTATTTATTTATTTATTTATTAATTAATTAATTAATTAATTTATTTATTTATTTATTTATTTTATTATGAATTTATCATTATGTCATTGTCCTTATTTTTATTTTATTATTTGTTTTTTTTTTAATATATAAATTTGTTTAAATTTAAAAATGTTTTTTTTTTCTAAATTTAGTAAAAAAAAAAAAAATTCCATATTTATACATTTATAACAATTTACAAAAAAAATATTTATGATAAAATATATTAAATTAATCATGAATTATTACATTCATTTTATATAAATATTAATTATATATTTAATAATTATTATAACATATGTGATTCTTTATTTTAGTTTATTTTATACGAAATATATAAATACATGATTATGATTTTTTATAAATATGTAATAACTTTGTAAATTAAACTTTGAGATAAATTAAATATAAATAAATATAAAAAAAAAAAAAAAAAAAAAAAATAAACATGTATAATTAAAAAATAAAAATATCTATAATATTAATAAAATGTTAATAATTATATTTAGAGAGAAATTATATGATAGTGTTAATAAATCTTATTTTATGATATAAATAATATTTAATGATAATAACAAAATTAATGATTTTTAAATAAAGAAAATAAAGTATTAATTTAATAATTTAAATAAATATATAATAAAAAAATTCATTTAATTAAAGAACGAAATTATAATAATATATTCAAAATTTACAACAAGAAAATATGGCATGGTTCACTATATTTTGAATAATATTTAATATAATATTTAATTATTTCTAATTATTTTTTTTCAAAAAAAAGTTTAATATGAAATGTACTCTTATAATTATAAAATAATAATAAAAAAAATTATATATAATTCATGTCACAGTAACAACTATTTTAACATAATTCCATAAACTTATATATATTATGCAATCTAATTAATATTATTTTGTTAGATTTTATAATGCATGATTTATTTTTTATGTTTTAATAACATTCTATATCATTATCGTTATCAATAAAAAAAACTAATATATGTATAGTATGATTAGTATGGTATCATTATTCAAAATTAATATTATGCTTTAGTTTTTATTATATTTATTCTTTATTGAATCAATTAAAATATTTAATTAATATTAAACTTAGTTTTTGTTAAATTTATTCTTTATTAAATCAATTAAATTATTCTCTATAAAATATTTATACCAGTAATTATTCTTTTCAAAGTTTGCTTTACAATAAGAATTAATAAATTGATCAATCAAGTTTTTATAAAATGAAAATAGTTTAAAATAGTTTTATTATCAATTTAATCAATTTTTATTATATATATTTCATAATACTTATAAATAATTAATAAATAATAAATATAATAAAAATTAATTATTTATTATGTTTTTAATAATATATTTTGTAACTATTAATATAAATTGTGATGTTACATTTTTATTCATATTTACAATATTAATAAATTTTTTATTATTATTATTAATATTATTATTATTAAACAAATAGTAATTATAATAATAATAACATTTTTTATTTTTTTATTTTAAAAATTTAAAAAAAAAAATTTATTTCAAATAACTTCCATAAATGGAAAGTTATTAATATTACTTAAATAAGAAATAAAATGGTAATTTTTTATCTTTTTTAATATTATTATATATAATAATATATTGTAAAATATATTGTAATTAATTTAATTTAATTATTTAAAGTTTAATTTTTAATTAATTTATTTTTTTAAATAAATTAATTAAAAATTAAACTTTTATAACATTTTTACACAAAATAAAAAAATTATAAATAAAATTGAGTTCATATATTTAAATTAGATTCTTTATATTTATAACATACAATATATTATGTATAGGGATATTTTACTTAATATACATAATTTATTATTTGATATTATATATTTTTTTTCAAATTTTTAAAACTTTAAATTTTTTATTTAATTGGTAATATATTAAAAAATTTATTAATTTATATATAAATTAATACTATAAAATATATTATAATAATATATTACATATATTACTAATATATTGAAAATATAAAATATATATATTTATTCTATTACACAAAAAAAAAATAATAATTATTGACTTTAATGAATATATTTTCCTGATTGTCATAGTTTTTTTTATAAATTATATTACTAATATATTATAATTTATTCTTTATTGTAATTAATATATTAATATATAATATTGATATTAATTATAAGCGGTAATTAGAAAATAGATATAACTTTTTTTATTTATTTATTTTATGTATAATACAATACATTATTTATATATTAAGAATTAAATATTTTGTAACATAATAATAAATAAATGAATAAATATTTATATATAAATATAATAATAATAAGTAAATAAATATATATATATATTATTATTATAAATGTTATTAAAAAAAAAAAAGAATGAAGACATTTTAAAAAAAAAAAAAAGCATCTTTAAAATTTTTATTTTTATTATTTAAAAAAAAATTTTTTTAAAGTGTAACAAAAAAAAGAAAAAACTATGTATAATTAGTATTTATAATTTTTATTAATCAGTAATTATCATATTGTTATATAAAAAAGTTGTATATATTGAAGTAATATACCACTTTTTTTATATTATGTCATTATCCATTTTAAATATTAATAGTGCAACAAAAAAATATGAAATTAATTATAATAATACTTATTAATATAATTATGTTTTAATTGAATAATAAAAATAATAAGAAAATGGATTGATATTAATATTATAGTATAATGTTGTGGATTTCTTCTTATTATAATTATATATATATATGTATATTTTTTTTTCTCAATTATTACTTTAATAAATAATTTAACAGCATATTAGTATCACAATTTTTTTAATTAGTATTGATGGATAATTTTTTTTTTTACAGAAATTGTTTTAATATTAAATTAGACAATATTAGAATATTTATTTGTTTCTTATTTCTATTATGATAATAAGACTAACATTATTATGGAACGAGAATTAGATTATTATTATTATATATATTAAAGAAAGGAATTATTATGTATTTTAATAATAAATTTTATCTTCTAATCTTTTAATCTTTTTTTTCCTTTTTTAAAACATTTTAAATAGGGTTTTCTATTAATTTAATTTAATTTATCACATATATTAAATATATTACACAGTATATTGTAATATAATGGTTTAATTAAAATTTTTTATATTATATATTCATTATATTAAAAATTAAATAATATTATATAATAATGGAATAATTATAATAAATAATGATATTATTATGAGAAAAAAAAAAAAAAAAAAAGAATTATAAACTCAAAAGTTAAAAAAAAAATTTTTTTTTCTTTTTATTCAATTCATTAACATAATATAAATTATAAATTATAAATTATATATTATAATTAATATATTATAACAATTATAAATTTTAATATTGTTATAAGTAATAATCATAATATAATAATCATTATTTGATTATTATCTTCTACTTTCATTAAAGAAGAATACTTTTTTTTTTTTTAGTATTATTTTTTTTTTAAATGATAAAAATAAAAAATAATATAGATTCAATAATATAAAATTTTAATTTTTCAGTAAATAACGTTTAATAATACTTTTATAATAATAAAAGAAAAAAAAAAGTATCAAAATAATACAATTAAGCAATTCTTATAGTGAAAGGAACAATTTATTTTTTAAAAAAAGGAAAATTACAATTTTTTTATAATTAATGAAAGCTTAAAATTTAACATATACATATACAGCAGTTTTCATATTTTTTTTTTTAATTCTAAAATCTAAACATTTAATTAGAAATTCATAAATATTGTTACAACATTAACTTTTTTATCAAACGATTTTTTAATTATCATTATGCATTCAGTAATATACACCCAATGTTAATTATTTAGAGTATATTAGATAATTATTGCATAAAATAATTAAAAGGTTACAGTTAAATGTTTATATTACATTATTAAAAATTTTAAAGAGATTTATAATTAAAAGTAATAGTTTATTTTATTATTATTTTATTATTATAATTATTTTTTTTTTGATAATAGAAATATAAATGTTAAGTTAAATGTTATTGATAAATTTTATTATATTTAATTAATCAAAGAAAAAGTAATAATAATAATAATAATAATAATAATAATAATAATAAAAAAAAAAAATTAATAAAAACAAAGTACAAAATGTTATCTTACTTAAAGAAAAAATATTTAAATGGAATAGGTTTTGTAAGACCTGATGATAATATAGAAAATAATTATTTTGAAAAAGAATATACAAATGAAAATACTTCTAAAAGTAGTGAACATAAACAGACTTCAAATAATGGTTCAAATAGAAATTCTACAATTTTGAAGTCTCCAGATAATAAACCATTATTGACAAAACCAGATGGAACAGTAATGATTGATTATAGAAGGAGTAAACTCAATAAAATTGAAGCTTCTTCAAATACTAATTCGTCAAATTCTTCATCATCTCATACAAATTCCACACATAATAATATAAAAAACCATTCTAATTCAAATCATACAACTAATAATATTTCCAAGAATTCAAATCATACAACTAATAACATTTCCAAGAGCCCAAAAAATGAAACTAATCATATAAATAAAAAACCTATATCTCTTGTAAAACCAGAGTATAAAAGACCTACATCTTCATTGTCAAAAATAGACTACAAAAGACCCAGTTCTTCTTTATCTAAAACGCATGAAAAGCATAATTCAACTAATACTACTACTTCTACCTCGCATAAAACTTCTACTCTAAAGAAATCTACATATCCTAATAATACAACTACCACAACAACTCATAGCACATTAAAAAAATCAGATCTTCCTAAAAAACCAGAACTTCCAAAGAAACCATTGAAACGTGAGTCTATTTCAAATTTAAATAGTTTAAAAAGAAGTAACTCACAAAGTCAAATTTCATCAAAAATCGCAACGAGAACAAAAGATAATCTTAATAGATTATCTTCACCAAACATTTCACTAAAAAAGAAAGAAGTCATTGGTAGTACAACCACAACTACAACTACTAAGAAACAAATATCTAATTTAGCTACAAAAAAAAGTTCTACATTAACCACTAGAAAAAGTAGTACTACACCATTAAAAGCTTCTACTATAGTAATAAGTAAGAAAAAAGAAGATAATCCAATTTCTTCTATCCCAAAAATTCCTTCACCACTTCAAAGTCTTAATGAAACTTCACCGGTTAGTAATTTATATGAAATTGTCAATAAATATAAAAAATTAAATGATTCTCCTGTATTAACTGCTCAAGATAAAAAGTTAAAAAGAAATACTATTGATTTACCAAGTAATACAGAATCTAAAAGTACTACATCATCATTAAAAAATCATGAAATTAAACGCAGTACTACTCTTAATAGTAAGGATGATAATAAAATGAAAAGTTCTGTTGGTGATTTAAAAGAGGAAAAAAGAATTTCAGAAAGATTTGATAATATAAAGAAAACAATTAATACATATCCAGTCACTAAAACATCTTCTCTTACTAAATCTATTAAGGAAAAAGAAGGTATAAAGGCTACTTCGGAAAGTAAATCATCATCCGCTACTACAAAAGCAAAGTTGGACGCTTTTAATGCTAAAGTTGCTAACTTAAATAATGCTATTGAAAATAGGAATAGAAGAAGTAGTGTTGCTAGTTTGAAATCTTCCGTTGATAAGGATAGAAAAAGTAGTATTTCTAATTTAAAGAGTGCTATTGAAACTAAAGAAAGAAAAAATACTATTTCTAATTTAAATAATGCTATTGAAAATAAAAGTAAAAGGAATAGTATTGCAAGTATTGTTAGTGATATTGAAAGCAAGGATAAAAAGGGTAGTACTGATAATTTAAAGAAATCTCTTAATGATGCTAAAGAAAAAAAGAGTAGTATTTCAAATTTAACAACTTCTTTAAGAAATAAAGAAAGAATTGGTAGTGTTGACAATTTAAAACATAATCTTGAAAGTAAGATTAAAAAGAGTAGTACGGATAGTGTTAAAGTAAATAAAACTAGTAGTATTAATTCTACTAATCATACTATTACTCAAAATCCAAATCAACCAATAAAAATTATTTCGAAAGATACTAAAATGACTAATATAACACCTAAAACAAGCCTTTTATTTAATACAGAAAATAATAAATTAAGAGAAGAACCTGGAAGTATTAATGAAGAAAAATCTTCTTCTGAAACTGAAAATAAAACTACCCAGGAAATTAAAGAAACCTCAGAACCTATAAAAACAGTACTTCCTCCAACTCCAATGCCAGGTATATCTAAAATTTTATCCGATCAAGTTTCCGAAGCTACATTAGCCAGTCAAAATACAGAAGATCTTGAAAGTTCGGCATCTAGTTCATTTACTTCTCCTACTCTTAATTCCAGTAGAAAGGAATCCCTTTCCCTTTCTTCACCAGCTCTTTCTAATATTGGAACTATGAATATGACAAATCTTTCAAGAAGTGGTAGTTTAAAAAAGAAAAGAAGTGGTTGGTGGGATAATATCAAAGATAAAAATGAAGAAAAACAATTGATAAAAGAATCTATTCGTAGTCTTCCACTTGTTAATATTAAAGCGGAAGATCGTGAGGATGAAGATTCTAAACCACTAACTAATAAATATGATTTTGTACATCATAAAAGTAGTAGTGTAGATAGTATTCATCTTAATAATTTACCAGAAAGTAAATTTATTCATTTACTTAATATTACTGATAATAATAATAGTTCTAATAATAATAATAATAATCAAATTAGAGTAGAAAATAATTTTGATGATGATATTTATAAAAAGTCCATGAATGAAATTGAACTTTTGATGAATAAAGCCAAATTATCAGATCAAAATGATAGTATTATTGGTGCTTTGGATATCATTATTAATTTCTGTAAAGAAAATGGATTTAATAAGACATTGGAATCATTAAGAGAAGAATCGAAATATTATACAAACACAGAAAATACAAAAAATATTAAAAAATATTTTGAAAGCCGTAGTTTTGATTCAGCTATTACTTACATTAAAAATTTATTTTCGAAATATAAACCAAGTGATATACCAAATTATGATGAAATAACAAAAAGTTATAATGATTTACTTTATGTTCTTTATCGTTATCAATATATTAATTTAATTCAAAAAAGAAAAATGAACGAAGCAAAAGTTAAGATTTTAAATGTTATCGTTAAGAAGAGAGTTATCAACTCTTATGCTATTGGAGGTGATTACGCTAAATATTTCGAGGATGATAACTTTTACCTTTCTGAACTTTTAATTCGTGGACCTCTTTCTGCCTCTAATCCATACAAAGCATTTAATATGAATATACATCTTAAACAATTTTGGACAAAATCATATGCCGAAAAAGAAGTTTTAAATTATTGGCCATTCCTTGAAATGTTCTTTAATGAAAATAAAAGCGATAAAACTGATACCAATAACGCTACTACTAATACAAGTAATTCAACTTCTATACCATTAAATAATTTAATAAAACTTTCTAAAGGAGTTCAAGAAGTTATAGATAATTGCTATGGTAATGCTAATGCTAATGGTATTGCTTCAAGTGATTCTATTTCTATTAAAAGTCATAAAATAAATACTCCCACAATGACTACTCTTTCAAATGATTCTCCAAAAGAAATGACTCCTTCTAGTGTTCGTTTAAAGCATTCTGTAATAAATGTTGGAAAGTCAGATACTAAACTTACTAGAACGAATAGTACTGAAAGTTTTAAGAGTACTACTTCATTAAGAAGTCGTCTTTTAAGAGAAAGTTCTAAGAGTAGTATAAAGCTTTCTGGCGCTCTCCCATTAACTCTTGGTCATAAAACTTCCAATAGTTCTATAAATTCAGACATTTATAGTAGTAGTCTTAAATCAACTTCTTCATTCAAAGGGTATCATGTTGGTGATCATACTAATACAAATAGAATTAATAGTCATAGCCTTTCAAAGAAAACTTCTCAAGTTTTTGATGGTGAAACTACGTCTAATACTAAACCCATTAGACGTCTTAGTAAAACTCGTTATATGAGTTTAAGTCGTAGTAATAGTGCAACAGGTAATTATAGCAATAGTAATAGTAGTAATAAAAGAAATAGTGTTGAAATTAATCCAAGAAATAGTTACCATGGAGGTGATTTCCCAAATTTTACCTACTGTACCACCCCAATTAATCATTATGTTGATGATGACGCTATATCCTATAATACATTTTCAGATAATAATAGTATTTACTCTTTATCCTCATGTGATTGGCTTAATTTTGACTTTGATGGATTTATTGGTCCATATGCAGGTGGTATTCGTGCTATGGATGTTCAATATACTTCAAAGAAGGATGGTTGTGGTAATCCTATTGATGGTGTCTTTGGTCAATTGGTAGTTGCTGTAGCTATTGACCGTATTCAAGATCATTCAATTAGTATTTGGGATGCTCATACTAAAACTTGCCTTGCTACTATGTTAAATACTAATTCATCTGGTACATCGAAAGCCGTTGAAATTATTAAATTCCATCCTACACTTCCTAATGTATTTTTAACAAGTGATCAAGATTTTGATGTCAAACTTTGGGATTGGACAAAAGGTAGTGTTGATGCTAATGGTAACTATCGTATTGAACCAATTCGTGTTTGGAAAAAATTCCATAAACGTATTATTCATAAAATGGATTTCCTTCCAAACAATCCAATGTATGCTATTTCTTGTTCAGGAGATAATACCATTCAAATTTGGAATATTGATAATGATGATAATAAAAACAATAACAATATCAAACGTATTGTATCTAATAATCCAATATCTTCATTCACTTTTGCAAATAATAATCAATATTTAGTTGCTGCTTCCATGTATATATTAAGAGTTTATGATATGGAAAATTTTAAACTCATTAATACTATTGAATTAGAAGATTTAAAATCAAGTAAGATGACTATTAACTATATGGAAACACATATTACTAATGATAATTTACTTTTACTTTCTTGCGCTAGTAATGTTATTCTTTATGATTTAGCTCATACCACTGGTTTAAGAGTTTTTGATTCTCCTTATATTTCTCCTGATCAAAAAATTGAAGGTCATTTTAGTCCTTACGGTCAATATGTTTATTCTAGTAGTATTATACCAAAATATTTTGCTTCTTTACCTACCACAGAAAACCTTCCAAACTTTCAAAATATCAATAACCCTACAACTAATGATGTAAATAGTGTTTGTAGTGGTTCTATGGTTAATTCTATTGATATGAAATCAAAAGAAGGAACTGGATTTTATGTATGGAATGTTGATAATGGACGTTTTGAAATTTCTTCTATTAAACAAATGGAAAAGGATGTTGAACCATATCTTTCTACACAAGAAAAGGTTACTGTATGTCAATGGATTAATGTTCCATGTATTAATGATCCAGATACTAATGCACAAATATTTATTCTTGGTACTACAGATAAAATATTGAGATTTTATTGTTTTTGTGATTGCCATTTAACAGATTAAGTCTTTTTTTCATTCTTTTTTTTTTTTTTTAATATTTTAAGCTATTATTTTTCTTTATATTATAATTTTTTTTTATATACTTTATATACTTTTGATATTTTTTTTTAATCAATCTCAAAAACAAAATAGTAAAACAAAATGAAAACAACAACAACAACAACAAATAAGCAAATTAATTTTCTTTTATTATGTTAATGAATATAATTACAAGTTAAACAACTAATAAGAAATCCAAAAAAAAAAAAAAAAAAAAAAAAAAACAGCAATCAACAATCTTCTCATTATGATTTTACATATAACATAATATATTATATATATGTAAAATTATTCAATTTTTTTTAAATGTATATATAATTATATTTATATATTCATTTTCATTTTTTTTTTTTTTTCATTTATTTAATAATAATAGTAAAAATTTTTTTTTTTCTGAAAAAATTTTCAGAGATTTATTAAATAACAAACAAACAAACAAACAAACAAAAAAATTATAATAATTATAATTTCAATTTCAATTACCATTGTATTTGCAAAAACAAACAAAAACTTATATACGACAATATATATAAGATAATATAAATCCTCCCCAAAATCCTTCACAATAAAAAAAAAAAAAAAAAAAAAAGTCATTTGTAAAAAAAAAAAATAATATTTATATATGTATTTTTTTTTTTACTTATGAAGCATAAATATATAATCAATATACATACATATATATACATACCTATACATACATATACTTACATATACATATATACATACACACATACATATATTACATATACATAAATTAATCAAATTTCATTTTCTTAAATATTTTAGTATACCATTGATCTATTTAGTTCAACAAATTAAAAAAATATTATTTTTTTTCTTTTTCTTCTTAAAAATGGTAGAAAAAGGAAACAATTAATATAGACAAAGAAATATAAATGTTTAGTAAATAATGTCAATAATATAAATATAATTAATTTATTTAAATATACCAAAAAAAAAATTTTTTTTTGTTGTTTATTTTTTTTATTTTATTTTTTTTTTATTTTTCTAAATATTTATTAAATTTAATAAATATTTGAAAAATAAATCAAAAAAGAAAATATTAAAAATTATAAGAAAAAAAAATTGTATAATATAATTAAATAAATATTAATATATTAAATCAAATTGCTATAAAAAATTATATATTTCAACCACTTAAAAGAAAAAAAAAAGACATACATATATATAAAAGTAACAAAAACGAATCAAAAAAAAAAAAAAAAAAAAAAAAAAAAAAAGAACATATAATAATTATAAATTTAATCATAATCATAATCATAATCATAATCATAACCATTATTTATATTTTATCATAAAATAACATATATATTAACTAAACGATCTTTTTTTTTATTTTTTTTTAAACTTCTTAACTATTTCTTTTTTCTTTTTTTAATTTAATATAGATTATCATTATTTTAGCGTAAAGTATAAACAAAAAATGTAACTTAACATAATGACATAACATAATGACATAACATAAACATAACATAAATATAAACATAAACATAAACATAAACATAAACATAAACATAAACATAAACATAACATTATATAGCATTAAAAAGTATAACATTAATATAACATAAATATGACATAACATATACATTTAAATTTATATAATTTTATAAATATATAAAAATAGTTTAAATATAACATGAAGTGACATAACACAAAATAAACTTTCAAAATTTCAGAAATATTTCATAACTATATTATTAAAAAAAAAAAAGAATTAAAAATAAATTTTAAGTCAATTGAAAATATAATTATAAAAGAAAGTTATAATAGCAATGATATTATATGACAGAATTATATATTAATGATATAACAAAAAAAGAAAAAATAATAAATATATATAAAATATATATATTATAATAATAATAATAAAAAAAAAGAGAAATCATTTAATTATTATTTAAAAGACATTTTTTTTTACTTTAAAAAATAATATCTTTATAATTAAAATAGTAAATAATAGTAAATGATTCAAATAAAAAATTAAATTAAATTAAATAAAATAAAATAAAATAAAATAACAATAAAATAAAAATAAAAATATAACAAGGAAAATACACACATACACATATATTATTATAATAAAAAAAACAAAACAAAACAAAATAAAATAAAACAAAAACAAAAACACAAAAACAAAACAAAACAAAACAAAATAGAACAAAACAAAATAAATAAAAAAAAAAAAACAAAAAAAACATAATAATAATAAGAAGAAGAAAAAAGAAAACTAAACATTTATAATATATATAAATATAAATTGTTTTAATGTGTCTTTTAAGCTTAGATATATTACTATATCAAAATAGAATGCATATTAAAATATTATGAATGTTTTAAAAAATTATAGATATCTATATATTTTAAACTTTTATAATTATTCTAATTATGTATTTTATTTTAACATTGAAACAATATATATCAATAACATAATAATATTTAATATATATATAATAATATATATTACAAAAAATTAATCACCTTTATAATTATATACATGATATTTCAATTATAAAGAAAAATAATAAAATATCTATTAGTATTTATTATATATAAATAAAGGTTATATATAAAAGAAATTTATAAACAGCAATAATTTTTATAACAAATTATAATAATTAAAATAACTAATAATAATTAAAAGAACTAAATAATCATAAAGTTACAAAATATTAAAGAATGATTTGAAGGAAGAAATTTTTTCTCATTATATACATAAAAAAAAATAAGTACACATATATATTATAGAAAGAATTAAATATACATTAAAATATATATATATGAAATATAAATTTTATATATTATTTCATTACGAATACTATCATTATTAAATAAGTGAAAAAAAAAAAAAAAAAAAAAGCAATCAAACAAACGAAAAAAAAAAAAAAAAAAAAAAAAAAAGCAAACAAAAAAAAAAAAGAAAGAAAATCAATAATCAAATAAGGAAAAAAAAATATTAATTACAATAGTCAAACCATGATTAATATTTTTTTCTTTTGATTTTTTCTTTTTACTTTTTATTTTTATTAGTAATAATTTTTTTTGTTTAGAATAGAATTTTTCAGTACTCAATCAAAACAATCAAATTTTCTTCTTTCCTTTTTTATTTTTTTATAAAAAGGAGAGAAAAAAAAAGCAAATAATATATATCTAAAATATATATTATAATGCTAAAAATATTTCTTTATTTCTTCTGATAATATATAATATAAAATAAAAAAAATTTTTTTTTTTATTTTATTTATTTTTTTAACAGTTAAACTAAAGAATTTTCTATATATATGTTTATATAAAATTTTTTTAAAAAATTTTTTAAATTAATGTATATAATTTAAAAAAAAAAAACGTTTTAACTACTATATTACATATATTATCACTTCTGTATATATAAAAAGGTTTATATATATATTAGTATTTTTTTTAAAAAAAAAAAAAAAAAATCAGAAGAAAAAGAAAAAAGAAATATCAATTAATAAAGAACAAAAGAATAATAATTATTAACAAAAATCATTCTTAACAAAAATCATTCTAAATATTTTTATAATTTTTTTAATTTATATTATATATATGAAATATAAAATATATAAATTAAAGTTTATGGTAACATTTATATATATTAAAAAAAAATTAAATCAAAAAGTAATCAATAATTTGTTTAAATATTTGATTTTTAAAGATAAAAAAAAAGAAAGTTTTTTTATTATAAAAAAAAAAACCAAAAAAAAAATGTTATGTTTATTTTATATTTTAAATTGTTATGTTTAAAAAAAATGTTAACGTTACACATACATAATATTATAATATTATCAATATCACATTTCACATTTCACATTAGCATTTTTTACCACATTAATACCAAAGGAAAAAATGTTTCATTTTTTTTTTTACTAACCCCTTAAATTTTAAAACAAGAAAAATTATATTAATGATTAAGATTTATAATTTTTTTTTTTTTTTAAAAAAAAAAAGTTTATTTATGATTATGATATGAAAAAAATATTATGATGAAAATGTCATTCTTTTTTTTTTTTTTTTTTTTTTTCCTCTTTTCGTTTTATTATGATAAAAAATAAATATAATATCAATTAGAAATTCATTTGCTTTTCATTTGATATATTTTTTTTTTATCATTAATAAGTAAGAAAAAAACAAACAATGAAAAAAGAAAGAAACAAAAAAAACAAACAAACAAAAAAAAAGATATTAATATTTAATATAATATAAATATCTTTTTTTTTTTTTTTATAATTATTAAAGTTTCTTTTTTATTTTTTCGTTTTTGTTTATTTTTATATATATGTACTTTCATTATAATTATTAACTCCTTTTTTTTTTTCTTTTATAACTTTTTTTTTAATAATTTATCGTTTTTACCTTTTTTGTCAATTTTTTTCTTTTAAAATTAAAGTTAAGATTTTTAATTAATTTAATTAAATTTATTTACTCTATAATATTAAGGGGGAAATTATTTTTCTTTACAAATGTTGGTTTTTATATATAATTAAATAACATAAAAAAAAAAATATTCTTTTTTTTATTTATTTATTTACAAATTATTTTATTATAGTTAACTATTGAGCTTAAAAGAAAAATAATGTTTTTTTTTTAAACTATATTATTTCTATTTTTTTTTTGTCCTTCTCTGTTATTATTTATACCCAAATCCTTAAATTCTTGGAAGTTCCTTAAATATGTTAAAATTTTTTTTATTTTTGTTTTTATTTAAATTTTTATTTAAATATATTTTATTTATAATCTTTTAATTAAGTGAAATTTGTATATTATATTTATCATTGAATATATATATATATTTAATATCTTTTATAATAATAATGTTTAAAACAATTGTCATCATTATTATTTACTATTTTATATTGTTATAAATCATAATATAATGTCATATTATATATTTCTTGTACATCAAACTTTTATATTGGTTTATAAATGAAATCATACTCTTAAATGTTTAAATAATATATATATATATATGTATAATTATATAGATTATTAATAAATATAAAAAACAAATAAATAAACAAAAAAAAAACAAAAAAAACTTTAATCAATAATGGGAGATAAAAACAAAACAAAAAAACAAAAAAAAATAAATACAAAAAACAAAAAAAAAAAAAAAAAAATACGAATAATATATTAGTATATATGATTTACTATATATATTTTATTTTTGGTTTTATTTTAATACTTTTATATATATATATTTATATATAATATTTTTTTTATTTTTTTTGTATATATATAATACAATTGTTCAAATATATATTATTATTTTTATTACTATTATTATTATTATTTTTATGTTAATTCATAATGATATTTATTATCATTATTACTATTATAATTTTCTGTGTAATATTTACATTTTTTATTATTATTATTTAAATACAATATATACTTAGTTATAATGTATAAAGTTGTATTTATTTATATATTTATTTATTTATTAATTAATTAATTCATTAATTAATTGATTATTAAAATAAATTTAAACATCAATTTACTGTATTATTATTACTATTATTATTATTATTATTATTATTATTACATATTGATTAATTTTAATTATTGACAGTTTTTATTATTTATTTTATATTATTTTATTCATTATTAAGATCCATAACTACTTGTTCTTTAGGTTGATGAACTTTAACCTTTTGAGTTTTGGTTTGATAAGTAGTTAAAAGTTGTAAAAGTGGCAAATTTCCCATAAATACTTCATGAATATTAACTAAAGCAGATTCAAGATATTTCATTATGATATTTTTATTATATTTTATCTAATAAAATTATTTAATCATATATATCATAATATTTCAAACAAAAAAAAAATTTTTTATTACAATTAATAAAATAATAAAAAATATTACTATCTGTTTTTTATGTTAAAAATTAATAAATTATATATATATATATATCTAGAAAAAATCAATAAATAAATAAATAAATATATAAAATAAAATAAAATAAAATAATAAAATAAAAAAACTTACACGATCCTTAATTTCATTAATACGAGGTGTGGTCATTCTTTCTTCTGTTGGATTTTCACTCTGTATAATATTAAAGTTTTCAATATATTGATAAATTAAGAAATAACTATTTAAATATTCAAATGCAATAAATTTACATTCCTATATAAATTATTTATTAAATAATAATAATAAGTAAGTAAATAAATAAATATATATATATATATAATAAATCATAATAAGATAAATAAATAATTATTAAATATATTTACCCTTAAAAGAATAATACATATACTACATATACTTTTTGCTAAATTAATAGTATCATATACATCTATGGGTTCTTCTTTAGTTTTTCCTTCATTATAATCATTTTGTTTTAACCTTACATCTTTAATATATAATAATATAACTTCTGCGATTTTTAATAGCTATTTTAAAGTTAAAAATAAATGTCGATAATAATAATAATAATAATAAATTAATAAATTTAAACTTATTTATTAATACTAATACTTAATATATATATATATTATCATTATTATTACTTGTTCACAAGCGGCTACTGAATATATAGCCATAGTACTAGCTTCATTTGATTGAATACCATCTAATGCTTCACTAATAGATTTATTTAGTTTGTCAGGATCTCCGTTATTTTCTTTTATATCTATTAAAACAATAGAAAATTCTGATAATAACAATAATAATAATTAAAGAATGAGAAAAAAAAGATAATAATAATAATAATAATAAATAATAGACAATAAATAAAAATTATCACGAATATATACATATAAAAAATATAATACAATATATATATATATATGTGTATATTACCTTTTTGAAATGATGAATATTTATCTTTACTTAAAGTAAGTACTGGCTTAATAATTTCTTGTAATTTTTCTAATATTTCTGAATCCATATTAAAACTTTCTAAATAAGATTTCTGTTATATATATATATTATTATAATTATAATTACAATAATAATTTATAATAAAATTAATTGAAAATAAAAAAAAAAATTATATAATATATATAAGTTAAGTTAATAAAATATAATATAATTATTATTTGTTTTATATTAGTATTTTAAAATTAAAAAAAAAAAAAAAGGTTTCTTTTCTTGTTTTTATTTTACATATTTATCAGCGATAGCTTCATCAGATAAAATACTACTAATAGCATCATTACTTTTAAGAATAGTATTAATTTCTATTTTATCAAAGAGGGCATCCATTGCTTGAAATTTTGATTGAACTAATTCTGGATATTTAAATTTCATTAAACGATCCTTAGCATATTTAATATAATTATTCATAGTATTTTTAACTTTATCACCACCTTCTTCTGAAAATAATTGATTGTAACTTGGATTTGAAAAATCAAATAATACTTCAGCATTATCAGTATTAATATTTATGCCTTGTGAAATTGGTGGTGCAATAATCTTTTATTTTTATATTTTTTTTTTTTTTTTGTATATTTTTGTTCAAATATTATATATATCAAAAAATAAGCATAAATATTGATATATATAAATATTAAATAAAATATTAAATAATAATGATAATATAGAATAATATTTTTTATATATATTTACATCAGATATAGCATTTAATGCTTTTTTACTAAATGCTCCAAAATTAAATGAATCATTATTACTATTACCATCGCCATTTAATTCTAATTCTTTCTGAAGTTCTCTCTTGAAAATTATTTAAATAGTTTTATATGTTATTTATTTATTTATTTATTTATTTATTTATTTATTTATTTATTTATTTATTTATTTATTAATAATATTAATATTATTGAATATTGTATTGAATATTTTATTTCAATTTATAATGAAAAGTTTAGAGAGATATAATTTAAAATTAAAATTGTAAAGAGATAATAAGAAAGAGAAAATATTTATATATATTTAATAACAAAATATTAATACAAGAAAAAAATAAAATGAAAAAATATTAATAAATTAATTAATTTTAGTATATATTATTAAAAAAAAAATATTAAAAAATTATTTTTATAATAAAAACCTGCTTTTGAAGATTTTTATTAATGGAAGTACTCTCTTGTTGAGTCCTATTTTCGGCTTTGAAACCTGGGTCTAAAGTTTCATAAATTTTATCAATACCACTAATAAATGATTTTTTCCAACCTTCCCATTTTGGGGCTTTATTCAAAATATATTTATTATTATTATTATTATTATTATTATTATTATTATTATTATTATTATTATTATTATTATTATTATTATTGTTATTATTATTATTATTATTATTATTATTATTATTATTATTATTATTATTATTATTATTATTATTATTATTATTATTATATCATCATCATTATTATTATTATTATTATTATTATTATTATTATTATTATTATTATTATTATTATTATATTATTATTATTATTATTATTCAATTTATACCAGTTTTCGGTTGAAGATTATTAGTATTATTAGTTTCAAGAGTAGGGGATATATTTTCTACTGGTTTTTCTTCGATACCAGCATTATTTGTATCAGTTAATACTGTTTCACTATTCATACTACATTAATATAATAAGAGACCGATTTATAAATATATACATGTTATTTTAAAAAAAATAAAAATAAAAATAAAAATAAAAAAAAATAACAATTAATGACTTTATAATTATATATTTTTTTATAAAAATTAAAATATATTATTATATTCTTAATAATATATTATTAGTAATATTTTTTAAAAAAAAATTTGTCTTTCATATTTATTTTTTCTTTTTTTTTTTTTAATTCATATTTTTTCTTATATTATTTATGTTATTATAAAATTATAATACATAATTTTATAATAATTATATAAAAAAGAAGAAATTTGAATAAATAAGATTCATAATATATATTATTTAAAAATTATTATATTGAAAATGTTAAATATTTATTTAAATTTTTATTATTTTTAAAAATAAAAATTATTATTATTATTATTGTTATTACTATATTCTTTTTCAATACTATATAAACATTATAGTATTATATCAAATACACTCTGTTTTTGTTTAATATTTGTGATAATTCTACGCCTTTATTACTTTGATTGTAAAAAAAATATTATACTTTATCAAAATTATATTTAAATTCAATAATTCTTAATAATAATTTAATAAAAAAGAAAAAAAAAATATATAATATAATTTAGTTTAATTATAATAATTGTATACCTGTTTATTTTATAAAATTATAAAATGTTACAAGAAAACTTTAGTGGAAATTACATAAAACAGAAATTTTATTTTCTTTTAATTTTGTCTATTCAAATTTTTTAATTATCATTATGGTAGAGTAATTAAAAAAGTTAATACAAAAAAGTAATATATACAATTAATATATACAATTAATATATTTATATAAATTCAAGATATATATTTAAATTGAATTAAATGTATTTATTATATATTTAATATATAATAAATTATATTAAATAGTCATTATTATTTCTATTTAATTTTATATATTATTATTTCTATTGTTTAATTTTATTTATTAAATTAATATATAAAATAAATGGATTATACAAAATTATGAAAAATGAAAAAAAAATATGAAAAAAAAAATATGAATAAATAAATAAATAAATAAATAAATAAATAAATAAATAAATAAATAAATAAATAAATAAATAAATAAATAAATAAATAAATAAATAAATAAATAAATAAATAAATAAATAAATAAATAAATAAATAAATAAATAAATAAATAAATAAATAAATAAATAAATAAATAAATAAATAAATAAATAAATAAATAAATAAATAAATAAATAAATAAATAAATAAAACTTTAAAAAAAAGTTTATGTGTTAATGTATCATAATAGAAAGAACATTTTTTTTTTTTTTGAATATACTTAAGATGTGTTTACTTTAATTATTTAATATATATTTATATTTTAAAAAAAAGTTTTAAAAAATTATTTTAACTCGGGAATAGATTTTTATAATTTTTTAAAAGACATCTTTTTTTAAAATATTAATAATCAAAATAAAAATTAAAATACATTCAACCAAGTTATTTGATACTATATTACTATATTAAAGAATTTAAAACTTTTTTAATATCTCTTATTATACCTAATTCATAATAAACAACAAAATGAAAATAATATTAAATCAAAATTATATTTATTTAGTAATTAAAAGGTAATAATAATAAAAAAAAAGAGAGAGAGGAAAAAAAAAAAAAAAAAAGATATATTTATGAATAAAACTATAATAATTATAATAAAATTTTCTATCTTCTAAAATATATTTCATTGATTTTTTTTTCTTTTAAGATAATATATATATATAATTTACTTTTTTTTTTTTTTTTTTAATATTTTATATTTTATTTTATTGTATTTTATAATTATTATTTTTTCTTTTATTTTAGTTTAATTATATATATAGTTTATAAATTATCTTTTATTTATTTATTTTTTTTTTAATTTTTTATTTATTTTTTATTTTTTTTTATTTATTTTTTTATTTTTTATTTATTATTTATTTATTTATTATTTATTTTTAATTCTTAACTTTTAATTAGTTTTTTTATTTTTTTTTATTTTATTTTTTGTTTATATGTGGATTTATATTATATTTTAATTTATTTGATATTGTAATTATTATTATTGTTGTTATTATATTTTATATAAATAAATTGTGTAATTCTTTTAAATGCTTTAAAGAATACAAAAGTACTTTTATAAAAAAATAATAAAAATTTTAATTCTATAAATAAATAAGTTTAAACCAATTTCTTGACAGTAAAGAAATTCTGTTTTAATATAAAAAAAATTAAGTAAAAAATATATATTAATGTATTGTTATTAGAAATTTTAAGAAATGTAATTATAATAATAAAATCTTTAAAAATGACAAAAAAAAAAACCTTTAAGTGACGCATTTGCCATAAACAAGTAGCAACAATAATGACGAATTGAATAATTAACCAGTACATAATATGTGAGTTAGTAGCTTCACTTTGATTACGGAATTCAATTTCGTGTTCCTTTTTTTAAAGAAATATCAATATAAAATATGATGAATAATTATAAGTACTCATTATATATTCTTTAAAATATATTAAAATCTTTTTTAAAATAATTTATTATACGAGAAAAAAAAAACATACTCTTTGGTATTGTTGTTCACGTTTAATACTTGCAACTTTTGAGTTTATATCTCTAATTTTCATATTAATAGCTTTTTTTTTTTTTAATATATTTTTTAGTAATTATATATTATTAATAATATTAACATAAAAAAAATTATAATAATACGTACAACTTAATTTTTCTTTTTCAGCATCTTCTTTTTGTGAATTATCGAAAACGTTATCAATGAATTTCATATCAAAGAATAATTTCTATCATTAAAATATATAAATTATTATTATTATTATTATTATTATTATTATTAATTATTATTATTATTATAATTATTATTATTAATTACTATTACTATTATTATTATTATTAATTACTATTACTATTATTATTATTATTAATTACTATTATTATTATTATTATTATTATTATTATTATTATTATTATTATTATTAAATAATAATTTAACTGTTAATGAATATATTGTTCATCATTTAATATTTACAGTGTTTTCCTTAGAGAACCAGTTTTTAGTAGTAGCCATAACACAAATTAAGTGATCTCCAGAATCAGCAGCAGTAAAAGTAAAACGTCCAGAACTTCCACTTCTTTGATTAAGTACACGATGACCTTTATCAAAAATTTCCTTTATATTGTGAAAAAAATATCAATAATATAAAGCAGTAAACAAACAAATAAAAATAAAAAAATAATATTTAGATTTTTTATTTAATAGAAATCATAATATATGTAATAGTGTATTAATCAATAATTATTACTAAATATTATATATATATATTATTTTAAAGAAATTTAAAAATTGAAAGTGTATTATAATTATTAGATTATAATATAAAATTTTTACATCAATAGTAATTAATATAGATGAACTTGGATTTTCCCTGTAAGATTGTGATTTAGAATCATACTCTTGAGTTTTGTAGTTTCCTGTTTATAAATTGATTTTATTATATTATAAAAAATAAAATAAAATAAAAAGATATTATTAAAAAGAGTTATTTATTTACTTATTAAAAAAAAATATTAAATTACAAAAAAAATATATACCATCAATGACTGTTCCCTATATTATTATTTAATATATATAATAATTATAAAAAATATATAAGAAATACTTTATTTTAGATAGTTTTTTTATAATTTTTTTTAATATTAAAATATTGATATTTTACCTTCGATAATTCTTCCATGAAACATTTTTGATTGTTTCCTTCTAAGAAGAAATACATAGATTTTACTGAACTACAAAGGAAACTCAAAAAAAGAATTACTATTCCTAATTGATGACTTAAATGCATATTGTATTTATCTTTTATCTATATTTTTTAATTTATTTTTATTGAATTTTTTTTAACTATTTCTTTTTTTAATAAATTTTCATGTATATTAAATTTTTATTTATATATAATATATTCAAATCAATATATATAAATATATAAAATATAGAAAAAATAAAGATTGAGAATTATTAAAAAATACATATTAAATTAGATAAAAATTACACAAACATTTAGATAAGAATATAACTATATCATAAATAATTAAAAAAAATATGATAATTATAAAACACTATTTAATCTTATTATATTATTATTATTACTATTACTATTTATTATTATAAATATTATTTATTATGTTAATATATTTATATATTGTTTTTCCATTTATTAGCTTATTTACTATTATTATTTTATTTCAGCAATTAAATAATAACAAAAAAAAAAAAAAAAAAAAGATTTTAAGTTTATTTATATTTGATTTATTGGAAACAATGAAAAAAAAAATAATAATTTTTATTTTACTACATTTATTTTTTCATTATAAAATTAAGTAGTACATATATATATATTCTATTTAAATTATCCAATGATATAATATTTGTTTTTAGTTTTTATTTTTGTTTTTATCTTCTTGTTTTATATATATTCCATCAAAATAATTAAATCGTTGTATTATTATTCATATATAAAATAGTTTGATAATTATCAATATTATTATTCAATATTATATCACAATATTTTTATGTTGTAGAATTGTATATTTTGAATTAATATTCTTATGTTGTAGATTGTATATTTTGAATAAATATTTTGATAATTTTTTTGATAAATAAACATTTGAAGATGATGGATTTAAAATCAAAAACTTTTTTTTGTGATTAATAATAAAAAATATTACTTTTTTTTTTTTTTAAAAAAAAAAAAAAAAAAAGATAATAAACCTACTTAATATATTTCTTCTTATTTAATATTTTTTTCTTTGTTTTTATATTTATTTTCTTTTTCTTTTTCTTTAAGTTTATATGATGTTTTTCTTTCTTTATTATTATTATAAATATAATTTTAAAAATAATAATAAAAAATTTTTTTAATATAAAAGAAAAGAAAAAAAGAGATACTTAGTTTAACAAATTAAATTAAAATATATTAACATATATATATATATTTATTTATTTATTTATTTATTTATTTATTTATTTATTTATTTATTTATTTATTTATTTATTTATTTATTTATTTTTTTTTATTTATTTATTTATTTATTTATTTATTTATTTATTTATTTTTTTTTATTTATTTATTTATTTATTTATTTATTTATTTATTTATTTATTTATTTATTTATTTATTTATTATTATTATTTATTTATTCATTTATTTATTATTATTTATTTATTTATTTATTATTGATTTATTTATTTATTTATTATTGATTTATTAATTTAATTAGTGAGATGATTATATATTCAAAATTTAATAATAAATAAATAATAAATAATAAACATATGTAAATTATACATATTCAAAAAAAAAAAATAAAATGTATTAAATACGTATATTATTAAAATGTATTAATATGTAAAAATGGTTAAATTATTTAAAGTTCAGAGATGAGTATCCATAAATCAACCAATAATATTTAAAGATGTATTATTTTCTTTAATACTTAATATAACTTTGTATTATTGAATAATTATTTACAATTGTCATTTATAATTATTTCATTGTTATTTAAAAATAAAAACTATTTTATATCTAAAATAAAGCGAAGTAGTTTTGTTCTTATATATATATATTTATAAATACATTTTAAATAAAATATAAAATATATAATATTTATTTAAAATGGTTTATCACACATAAAGTACTATAATTTCATATTCTTCTTTACGAGGTATTAAAAATATAATAAATTTAATTAGAATTTATAATATATTTTATATATTATAATATATTATCATTACAATAAATTATATTTATTTTTTTATTGCAATAATTTTAAAGAAACATAAAAAACTATAAAAAATCTTTTAAATAATAAACTCATATTGAATAAATGTATATATATTATTGATTTATTTATTCTATTCAATTTTTATTTATTTATTATATATTTATTCATCTATTTATTATTTATTATTTATTTATTTATTTATTTATTTATTTATATTTATCAATTATATATATATATTTATTTATTATTTAATATTTATTTATTTATTAATTATTTATTTATTCATTTACTTATTAATTTATTAATTTAAATAATTATAATAAAGTATATAAAGTAAACTTGATAAACTTGAAACAACTAACAACTATTATAGTTTTCATAATATTTTAATTTAGAAAAATTGGCAATATAAAAAATATTTTCATCATAATATTAATCATAGCTATATTTAAATCATTTATATTTTAGTTATCTTTATTATTAAATATGTATATATAATTAATATTATCAAAATTAATTCATTATTTGAGTTTAAAAAGATATAAAATTACTGGTTATCAATGATAATTTAATCTTATTATTAATGACTTAATTTTTATATAAAATATAATTAAATAATAATTAAATAATTAAATATAAATTCATTTATATAATAATAATTAAATAATCCAAACATAATAAAATTAGGTATATTTTAGTTATTTTTTTTTTTTTATTTTACATTATTTATTTAAATTTTATATATTTTCTTAATATTTATATTTTTTTATATTTTAACGAAACCTCTATTATATCTCAATTATTCGTTGATTCCATTAATTAAGGAAATTTAATCTTTATTTTAATTATATTACAATATATATTTAATATATTAATCAATTGAATTTAAATAAATCAAAAAAATTATTTTTATATTATTTATATAAAAATTATAATACAATTCTAATATATAATAAAAAAATTTTTTTCTTTTATTTATTTTTATTTTATTTTATTTATTTTATTATTTATTTTTCTTTCTTATTTATTTTTTTTTTGTTTTAATTTTTTTTATTAAAAAAGTTATGCTTTATTGATATTTTTTTTTAATTAATAATAATACATTATTTATTAAAAGAACAGTAATAGAGAGAATTAAAAGGTAATTTGATATAGAGATAATAATAAAAAAAATATAAAACCAAATAAAAAAAATTCAATAATGCAACCAATTACCTATTATTAAATTATTCTGTAGTAATAAAAACAGTAAAAAACAGGAATATTCAATACTGATAAATTCTAACAAAAAAAATAAAAAAAAAAAAACAAAAACAAAAAAAAAAAAAAGACAAATTGATTTATGACAATAAATAATAAAGTAATAAAATTTTTTGTCACCTAATAATAAAATATAAATCCAAAAAATATAATAAATAGTATAAAAAGGATAACTATTGTAAATAAACAGATAATAATAATAATAAAAAACAAGAAATACAGTTATGATTGTGTAAAGGATTATTCATAATAAATTTATAGCATTAGCATCTATAATGAAAAATATAATAATTACTTCTTATAATTAAGAATATTTATATCTAAAGAATATATTTATAAATGACTAAATATGAATCAATTTATCAGTAAGACTAAATTACAAATTTATATAAAAATTTTAAATAAAGTTTGTTTTAAATTCCAATAAATCATTATAAATATAGTGTAATTATTTTATTTACAATTATTTTATAATTTATTCTTATTTATACTACCAAAAAATAATTAAAAAAAAAAAAAATCAATAAATAACAAAACAATAATTCATTATAAATAAGGATTATAATATTCTTATTAATTTTATCGAAAATAAAAATTATATATTTCTCTGAAACTTTAAAATATTATTTAATTCAACTTATAACAATCTAATTAATCAATAAATTAATAAAATCATTCAAAATTAATTTGGAATAATTTAAATATTGTAAAAACATATATAAATATTTTCAAACACTTTAAGAATTTTTATTTCTTTACCTTTTTTTTTTTTTTTTGCTCTTTTTTCTCTTTTATATAAATAATTTCATAATTTATTTCATATTTACTAAATAATTTATTTTATATATTATGTAAATCACATTTATGATTATTATTTATTATTATTAATATCAATAAAATAATATAAAAGTAAAAATTAAAATTAAATATCAAAGGCAAATATATATTTTTTTGAAAATCAATAAGATTATTAGTATATAAAAATAAATAACAAAATAAAAAATGAGTTTATCACCATCAGAAAAGCGCAAGAGAAGAGTTGGTTTAAGACTTCCAACTACTTCAGTAAATATGTTAAAAAATACCGAAGCAGCTGAGGTTGCAGCTCTTCCAAAACAATTAGAAAAACTTGAAGTTTCAAATACTTTTAAGATTGATTTAAAAGATTCAGATTTAAAACCATTCGAAGAATTAGGTTCAGGAAATGGTGGTACTGTAAACAAAATTTTACATGTTCCAACAGGCACTATTATGGCTAGAAAAGTAATCTATTCTTTTTTTTATTTTTTATTTTTTTTAATCCTTATATAAAATTAAAAAATTTCTAATGTTTAATTAAAAAAATGAATTATTAATAACTGTAATATAACATCTATTTTATATTATTTAAACAATAAACAGGTTATTCATGTTGAAGCTAATGCTACTGTAAGAAAACAAATTTTAAGAGAATTACAAATTTTACATGATTGTAACAATCCATATATTGTTGGATTTTATGGTTCCTACATTAATGAAGGAGATCTTTCCATTTGTATGGAATATATGGACTTGGGGTAAATATAACAATAATATCTATAAAAGTTATAATTTTTAAAATTTAATATTACCACAATATTTCCATCAATAATATATATATAATACAAATTAATATTATGAATATATTAATAATAAAAAATTATAATAGTTCTTTAGATTCTATTTACAGAAAAATCGGTCCAATTAAAGAACCAATTCTTGCCGATATTACTTTATCAGTTTTAAGAGGTCTTATATATTTACATGAAACTCATAAAATTATTCATAGAGGTAACAGTCATTAAAATATTATATAATTGAAAAAAAAAATTATAAAAATAAATATTTATTAAATATTATTTAATATTAATTATAATTTTTTTTTATATTATTATTAAATATTTATTATATATATGATAATATTGTATAATAATAAATCTTTTTTTTTTTTTTTTTAAAAAAAAAAAAAAAAAGATATTAAACCATCTAATATATTAGTCAACTCTAATGGTGAAATTAAATTAGCTGATTTCGGTGTTAGTGGTCAACTTGTTAATTCTGTTGCTAACACTTTTGTTGGTACTAGTCACTATATGGCTGTAAATATATCTATTTATTTTATTATATTATAAAATTATATATTTATAAAAGTTCGTCATTAGAAGTATTTTAAATAATTTTGTTTATATTATTAATACTATTTATAAATGATTTTGTTTAATTTAAAAAATAGCCTGAAAGAATTCAAGGTGGTAAATACTCTGTACAGTCTGATGTATGGAGTCTTGGTATTTCATTAATGGAACTTGCTATTGGTAAATTCCCATTCCCACCAGAAGGAATTGTTCTTCCAATCTTTGATTTATTACAATATATTGTTAATGAACCAGTACCACCATTACCTGCTGATCAATTTTCTGTAGAATTCCAAGATTTCTGTAATAAATGTTTAATTAAGGATCCACATAAACGTCCAAACTTTAAATATTTAATAAAACATAGATTTGTAATAACGGCTGAGGCTGAAAATGTTGACATGAAGGCTTGGGCAAAAGAAGTTGGTGAAAAACTAAAAAAATAAAAAAGGAAAAATAAAAAAGGAAAAAGGAATAAGTCAACAATAAAATAAAATAAAAATAAAAAAATTAAATATATATATATATATTTATAAAAGAAAAAAAAATAAAATTGATGAAAATAGTAACATTAAATAAGGTAAAATAATAACAATAACTAAAAAATATAATAATAAAAAAATATATATGAATTGAAAACAATACCCAATTTATAAATTACTTTTTTTTTTTTAAAAAAAAAAAAAATAGTAATATATAAGAAATAAAATAATGAATAAAAAAATTTTTTTTTTATATTTTTTATTTTTTTAATATATTATTTTATTAAATGAATATTATTATAATTATTAATTATATTAATATTTTAAATATTCTTTTTTTTTTTTTTTTCAAGTTATTTTAAATAACTTAAAAAAAAAAAAAAGTTTTATATAATAAAATAAAGTAAAGAAAAAATAATTTATAAAAAAAAAAAATAAAAATTGTGAAGATATAAAAATATATGAATATCATAAAAGAATAAATTAAAAATAAAATAATAATAATAATAAAAATATTATAATAAATAAATAAATAAATAAATAATAATAATAATAATTTTAATAATAAAAAACTAAAAATTATAGATTAAATATTAAATAAAAAAAAAAAAAAAATCTAAAATATTAAATAAATATAAAATAAAAAAATATAAAAATAAATTTATTTTATCAGATTTTTTCATAAATTATTTTATTTGTAAATTCTTATGTATTTATTATATTTTATATAAAGTAAAACAAGTTTTGCTTTAAAAATTAATGATAAAAATAAATAATTAACATATGTAAGTTAATAAATAATTGTTTTTTGTTTTTTGTTTTTTGTTTTTTGTTTTTTGTTTTTTTGCTTTTTTGCTTTATAATGGGTATTATTTAAAAATAAATATATTTTGTTAATGTTTATTTTTATTAATATAACATAAATAAATATAATTGTTATATTTATTGGTTATTTTATTACATTGATAAAAAAAAAAAAAAAAACTATTTTATATTAATTTATAATTTTATTATTAATTAATATAAAATTTTTTACCCATTATGATTATCATCTGTTATTAAAATAATTATGATATTATCGTTATTACAGATAGAAAAACTTTTTTTAACTCTTATTTTATTAAAATGTTAATAGAAATAATTAAAAAGAGAATAAATAAATTATAATATTAAATTAATAAATAAAAATAAATAATAAATAACAAAATCTATTGAAGCGTTGATATCATATTAATAATTAACGATAGAATCTTTTTTTGAGATTTTATAGTTTCAGGGTCTTTAGTTACATAAAACAATGGAACATTTGCCTTTTTTTTTTTTTATTGTGTGTATATATGTGTGTGTTATTATTATTATTACATTTGTATATATATAAAAAAAAGTTAAGTATTATTATAAAAGACATAATAAATTAAATATATTTATATATGGGATTAGTAATCTAACATAATATTATTTATTATTGTTTACTTCAATAATATTATATAAATTTATAAATACCTTTTCTAATATCTTCTGTTGCCTTTCTATCTCAATATCAAATTGTTTGATAATATAACTATCACATTTTTGAACTTCAACTAGTAATTCGTATTCAAATGCCTATTATTGGTATATTAATTATATTATAATATAATTATGATAACTAATTAATAAATAAAAATCAATTATAAAAATTAATATTAAATATAATAATATACTTACATCAATTTCTTCTTGGGTCATACTACCAATAATTTGTCTTAATATATAATAAAATGTAAAAAAAAAAAAAAATATATTAATCTATATTTTAATTTAATATTAATTATTTTTTATATTTATATTATAAATATAGTACTTTGCTAATGCTTCTTGTTTCTTCTTTTCTTGTCCATCTAAAACCTTCTTTCTTTTATTTAATAATTCTTCCTCTTTTTCACTCTATATATAAATTTATAGATTTATAATATTTTGTATCAGTCAAAAGTATTTTTATATATAATAAAATAATTTTAATTATTTAAATATAATTATAAATAAATATAAAAATTACTTGTTCTTTCATTAATTTTTGAAATAGACTGACAAATGATGATTGTTCAACTAAAGAAGCTATAGTTCTTAATACATCAGGTGTTAATGCAAATTGTTTTGGCTTGGATATTAAATCTGTAGTATTGTTCTCATTATTTTTTTGCCCAGATTTATTAGATTTTGTTGTATGGGTATCTTGTTGAATTGAATTATTATTATTATTATTACTATTATTATTATTATTTTCATTATTTTTATTATTATTTTTATTATTATTTTCATTATTATTTTCATTATTATTTTCATTGTTTTCATTAATATTTTCATTATTATTTTCATTATTAATGATAGTATTATTATTAGTTTCATTTGATTTAATATCAGTAATTATTTCTTCTTTCTCAATTTTATTCTTTTTATTTTTCAATTGAACATCTTTGGTTGAGTTTTGATCTGTTATTTTATTAACTAAACTATCATTAATTTTTCTCTTTTGAGGAATTATATCTTCATTTTCTTCATTTTTATTTTCTGATTTATTTATTACTTAAATAAATAAATTAATAGTTATAGAAATATAATAATATTATTATTATTATTAATTAATTAATATTATATATTTAATATAATAAATAATATATTAATTAGTTTTTATTTAATATTTATATTATAAGATATACCTTTTTCATCTGAAAATAGTTTATCTTTATTTTTTTGAAGAATTTCAAATACAATGTTCATTCCTCCTCCAGAAGTTGAAATACTATTACTATTTTTTTGCTTTATATTACTATTACTTCTTCTTTTATATAATTCCAGTTTTCTTTCATCAAAACTTTTAATGTGACTTTGAGATTCTTGCTTTTCTTTTTTTCCATTATCTACAGAATCATCAATTTTATTAATAATATCAGTGGATTCTTCCATATTTGTATTAAACTTATTAGATAAGTCAGATAAACTATCAACATATTTACTTTGTTGATAACTACGATAATATTGACTTTCTTTATCATGATTTTTTTGATATTTACGATTAAATTCTTCATCATTTTCTAATTTTGATTTTTCTTTATCTTTATCTTTCTCTCTTTCTTTCACTTTTTCTTTTTCCCTATCTCTTTCTTTTTCTTTATTTCTTTCTCTTTCTCTTTCCTTTCTTTTTTCTCTTTCCCTATCTCTTTCTCTATCTCTTTCTCTATCTTTTCCTCTTTCTCTTTCTCTTCTTTTTTCTCTTTCTCTTTCTCTTTCTTTTTCTCTTTCCCTTTCCTTTTCTTTATCTCTATTTCTTTTGCTGTCTCTATCTCTATATTCATCTCTAATTTTTTCTCGTTCTTTTTCTTTTTCTCTATTTCTCCTTTCATTATAACGATCATAAGAATCATAGTCATTTATATCATTATTATCATCTTTATTATCTTTATAATCAAAACTATTATTATAATTATTTACTGAAAAATAATTATTTCGATTATTATCATTATTAGAATTTATATTATAAATACTAATACTGCTATCTCTATTAGTAACACTACTTTGATTGGTATCATGTATATTACTATTATTGGCAATGTTATTATTATTACTATATGAAGTATTATAATTATTTGTATTCATACTAAATAAATCATTATTATATTTTAAGATTTCTTCTGGACTTTGAAGTTGCTTTTGAAATTCTAAAATTTGATTAGGTAAATTCTTATTATTAAAATTTAAATTATTACGTTTATTCGTAATTTGAGGTTTATTTTTTATGGCATTTAAAAGATTTAATACATTATTATATGTTTCATCATTCAATTTAAAATTAGAATTATTTAAATTTGTACTACCACTATCATTACTATTACTATTACTATTATTGTCCATAAAACTAGAATTATCATTTGAATTATAATAATTATTGGAATTATTATTTGAATTATCATTAGAATTATAATAATTACTGGAATTATTATTTAGCATAGAATTAAAATTATTATTATTATCATTATTATTATCATTATTATCATTATTATTATTATTATTATTACCCAAATTATTATAGGAAATCATATTATTATATGTATTTGAATTTATTCCATAATAATTACTTTGACTATTATTCATATTATTAAAATTCATATCTGAATTGTTAATAAAAAAAAAATTATTATTATTTTCTATATTATTGGTATTATTATTATCTCCAGAATTAAAATTCTTATTATTAAGACCATTATTATTATTATTATTATTATTGTTGTTATTATTATTAAACACATAATTATTATTCATAAAATTGAAATTTCCTTGAGAATTTAAATAATTCAAATTCATTAAGTTATTCATATTATTAATGTTTCCATTTTCAGAATTCATATTCATATTCATGTTCATGTTAGAATTATTTAACAATGAATATGAAAAATTATTGAACATATTATTTTGATTGAAAACATTATTATTACTGTTATTGTTATCATTATTATTATTATTATTATTAAATGAACTATTTAACATTGGATTGTGAAATTCATTTATGGAAGAAAAAGGAGAGTTATTTCCCATTAAAAAATTTGCATTATTATTATTTTTATTATCATTTTTATTATTCACATTCCCAAATAAAAATGAAGAATTCTATGAATGTATTAATAAAATTATTAAAGAACAAAAGTTAAAATTATATAATTTAAAAATGTTATGTCAATTTTTTTTATATTACTATGATGTTTTTTTTACCTGATTATCCATTACTTATGAATACATATAATAATATAGAATTATTATAATTTCTTAAAGAAAAAAAAAAAAGCAAATATATATTATATATATATTCTATTAACTCTTATTTTAAAATTATATTATTAATCAAAAAATACTTAAAAACTGTTTATTATATAAAGCAAAATTTTAATATCCATATAAAGATAAATAATCTTAAAAATATTATTTCCAATTCTTTCTTATTTATTTACTTATATATATATATATTTATTTATTTATTTATTTATTTATTTATTTATTTATTTATTTATTTATTTATTTATTTATTTATTTATTTATATATTTATCTATCTATCTATTCATTTAATTAATTAATTAATTTCTAATTTTTTCATCTAATTATTATTAATTTAATTAATTAATTATTTATTTATTTATTTATTTATTTTATTTTATTTTATTATGTAATGTGCTATACATAAATACCATAAATATTATAAATTAAAAAACTAATTCAATATGTTATGCTTAGCATAAAATTTATTAATAAATTATCCGTTTTAATAAAATTATAATAGAATAAAAAAAAGGGTTAAATATTAAAAAAAAGAATAACCATAAAAAAAAAAAAAATACATTCAAAGAACTTCAGTAACAATAAAATAAAATATTTACAAAATAATAGATAATATAAATATAATAAATAAAACATTAATTGATATTTTCTGATTTTTAATATAATAATAATTTAAACAGAAAATTATTATTTATTAGTATTATTGTACTATGTTGATAATAATATATATTATTAAAAAGGATAAATCATTAAAATTAATTATATTAAATACATAAAGTTACAAAACTAAATATATAATAATATAAATATATTTATGTTTTTTAACATGATAAATGGTTATAATTATGTCAAAAGAATATATTTTTTATAATATTTATAGTATATAACTTACCTGATTTATATATTTATTAAATTATTATTGATAATGAAAAAGTATTTAATAATTATAATTTTTTAAATATTGATTGGTTGAAATTCAATTTTTTAAATTTTGTTTTTTTTTTTTTTTTTTAATCTATCAAACAACAAAATTAAAATAAAAATTAAAATTTTTAATATTATAACCAAAAAAATTAATACAAATATTTTTATATCAATATCAAATTATTTATTAAAAGTTTATCCAAAATATTTATAATAGTAATTAAAAAAGGAAAATAGAATTAAAAAAGAAAAAATATTAAAACTATAAAAAACTAAAATGCCTAAAACAAGTCAGAGAAAGAAAAAATTGAAGAATCAAGATTTCCAAGTAATATATAAAAATCATTGTGGATTTTGTTACTATTTTATTTAATATATATAAATTTAATATATATAAAGAAATTTTATTCAAATAAAAAGATAATAATAAAAGAAAAAAAAAAGAGATAAAAAGAAAGAGATAAGAAACGAAAAGAAAAGAAAAAATATTTAAGTTAAAATAGAACTTAATAATTATAAAACTAATTATTAAATAAAAATTTTCCTTTGTTTTATAATATATTTATTATATAATATAAAAAAGAAACAAAAATTAAAAGTAGGAAAGAAAAAGCTTGCACCTTCAACACAAACAGATATTTCATTTAAAACTAAAGGTATAAAAATTCTATTCAAGAATTTACATATTTATCGTTCAAATCTAATATATTATGATTTTTAAATAAATGAAATTTCAATTCATATATGAATCAAATTTCTTATTAAATGAAATTTCATTTTATATATAAATCGAATTTCTAATAATTAAGTTTTTGAATTTATATAATTTAATTTATAGCTATTTATGTTCCTGACCAAGGAATTGTTGAAGAAAAAAAAGAAATTACAAGTTCCAGAAATTTAACTTTAAAAGAATTATTAGGACAAGCAAAGCATTATAGTAGTATTACAAGGAAAGGTAAATATTTTAATTGAATATATAAATAATATAATTGTCATAATAATAATTTAACAAAATAGATATTATTTAAAAATAATTATTTTTGTATTATAATGGTATTAACAAATATATATATGTAAAGATGCATTAAATGGAATTAAGGAAATATATACAAATTATCCAGATGAAATTTTCTTAAATTTAGGAACTGTTTTTGAAAAAACAATACCTATTTTTATTGATAAAGTAATTAAATATGTTGCTATAATTTACAAATAATTATATATATTTAAAAGAAAATGAATTTTTAAATAGAAATGAAATTCCAATCTATATTATTATTGATAATTCTTGTTTTTAGGAACCAGATGTTCGTTTAGCCCTTTTACAATTCTATAAAATATTAATACCGGATTTAAAAATAGTAAGCTTATAAATCAAATTTCTAATAATTAAGTTTATTTTAATTATTTTATTTTTTTTATTTTCTATTTTATTAATTGTAATTTTAATTTATATGTGTATATTTCATTTAAATCTAATTTTTAATTAATAAATACTTTTTATAAAAATATAATAAATAATAAATAAATGAAAAGGATCAAATAAAACCATTTATGTCAGTATTTATGGCATATTTGTGTTCAGCTATGACACATATATTAGAAGATATAAGACTTGACTCATTAAAATTTTTAAAATTATTTATTGATAATTTTCCAACATTAACTATATATTATTCAGATAAAGTAATTTCCTTTTTTTTTTTTAAAAAAAAAAAATTAAAAAATGAAAATATATTTATTAAAATTGTTAAAAAATATTATCTAATTTAAATTTAAATTTAAATTTATATTTATATTAATATTTATTTTATAATTTAATATTATAAAAATATTAGTTAATACCAAACTTTTTAAATCATTTAACAGGAGATATGAAAATGAATTCTAAATCAAGTAATTATAATTTTTATTAAATAATTATTTTTTTTAAATAAAATATTTTAATATATTATATTTAATACTGTTTTTTTTTTTTTTTTTTTTTTTTTTTTTTTTTTTTTTTTTTTAAATGTATATATAATAAATTTATAATTATAAAGATTCGTCATCACTTTCAAATTCTTTATTAGTTAATCCAAAAAGTAAACTTGGTTCAACAAAAGTATGATTATATTTATATTTTATTTAATTAATGTATATTATCAATAATGATCTAATTATAATTTTTCTATTATTAAAAAGTCCCGTGCAGCTATTTTGACAAGTTTTTATGATTTCTTATCAATAATTATCAATGATAACCAAAATCTATCGTATTCTATCTTCGTATAAAAATATTATATATATATATATTTAAAATAACAAAATAAAACATTTATTAACTAATATTTCTTATATAATGTAATATATTATATTATATTATATTATATTATATTATATTATATTTATAGTAATAACAATAAAAACGAAGATATTAAGGAAAATATAAATATAAATTGGACTAAACAATCATCTATTCAAATTTATTCCAATACCGAACATGTTTATAATAAAAATAATGATAATAGTGTGGTATTAGATATTTTTAATGCTGAACAAAAATCAAATAATTCAACAGATAGAATTGATAAAGATAGTCTAGGTATATCAGAAACTAATACTTTCTTAAAAACTCAAAATATTAAAAATTCATACAATTTAAATAATAAAAGTCAATTAAAAGTAAGAATATTATATATGTTAATTATTATAATTATTATTATTCTTTTTGTTTATTTGTTATGTTTATTTTTTTCATTTTATGTTATTATTATTATTTAAATATAAGAATATTTATATAATGAATATCTATTAAAGTAATTATATTAATATTTATATTATTATCTTTTTTTTTTAAAAAAAAAATCTTTCAAAATATAACAATATAGGATTTTATGGATATATTACTTCCAGTATTATTTAATTGTTGGATTGAAACAAGTTCTGATGCTTTTATAGGAAATGTTAATTTTTCACCAACACTTGTTATAATAAAAACTATTATTCAAATTCAAAATTTAGTTTGGAAAAAATATTCAGAAAGTGAAAAGGAATCAAATGAATGGGTTGAATCCTATTTAAAACTTATTATAAACCATATGATGATTTATTTCCCATTTGGAAATGAAAAATGTTCAATTAAAGATCAAAAGGTAATAATAATTATATAGTTATTTATATACTTATATACTTTTATACTTTTATACTTTCATTATTAATTTTTTTTTAATAATTATTTATTAATTTTTTAATTTTATTTAAACAATCAAAAAAATTAAAATTATATATCTATAATTATTATAAAAATAATAAATAAAATAAATAAATAAATAAGACTGAAGATTATGTAAAAGAAATTAATATTATTTTCTGTGAATTACTATCAACCTTTTTATCTTTAAACTGGAATGATAATTCAAAACTTATTACTATATGTTTAAATAATTTAATGAAATATTTTAATATATTCTTTGGAAAGGTATGAAATAATATTTAAAAAAATTTTTTTTGTTATTTTTATTTCAAATTCAGAATTTTATATATATTTATTAATATTTAAAATTATATAAAAATATAAAAATATAAATATTATAATAGAGAAAGAATGAAAAATTTGTTATGATAAATGATATTAAAGCAGAACATTTAAATACACTTTTCCCCGCAATCTTAAAATTAATTAATTCGTTACCACAAAATGATTCATTAAAAATTGTCGATGTAAGCAAATAATAATAATAATAATAATAATAATAATAATAATAAATTAAGAGTTAATATTTATTAATATTACCAATATTATTATATTGAATTGCTCTATTTTTTTTCAATCAATTAATATATATATGTAATAAATAAAATAAATGAATAATATTTTTAAATTATAAATTTAGATTATTAGCGAATATTTTATGAAAGTTCACTCTCAATCTGGAGCTAAAAGATCATTAATAAAATTCATTAATCAGTTATTAAACGAAAATAATCTTTTTTATCAAAATCCAGTATTTTTTGAGCACATAAAAAAAGTATTTTCTTCTTTACCAAGACTTATGTGGGAATTAAAAACTGTATATTTAAATACTACTGAGGTAAGTATTATTAATAATAAATATTTGTCTATATATAATATGTTTTACACTATATATTATATATTTTTATATTATATAATAATAATAATTATTAATATATATACTTTTAAATATAGACAATATTTGATATACTATTGAAATTATTCAAATTTGGAATTAACTTCCAAGAAAGGATTGTGAGTAAAATATTTATAATAAATTTACTTGAAAATTGAAGTAATTATTAATATTTAATAAAAAAAAAAATTATATAATTTAATTAATATATTTTGCATATTAGCAATTTCTTGAAAATTTGCAAATGACTATGATACCATATTTCTATGTTGAAATTCCAAATAAAGGTTTGTTATATAAATTGACATTAAATTATAAATCAATATAAATTCAAATAGAATTTATAATATTTTAGGAGTATTCACTGAATAAATAAATTAAAAAAAACTTTATTATTTATACTCTAAATATTAAATTAAATTAAATAGGAAGTATTTTTGGACCATTTATTCAATTACCTTGTGAATTACAAAAAAAATTAATTAATATTATATATTATTTCCCAACTATAAACGAAAAATTATTTAAAGCTATACTAACATGTTGTAAAAGTAAATTTTTAATAATATTTAATAATAATAATAATAATAATAATAATAATAATAATAAATAATTATGATTATACTAATAATATTAATAAATAATTATAATAATATTAATAATATTATTTTATTTTAATATTTTGATTTTTATAAAAAGATAAATTCCTTTCAAGTGAAACTATTGATAAAATACTTGAAGTTTTTGAATTACGTCAAAATTTATTATTTACAACAAAAATTCAACCACAACAATATTTAAGTTTCATACTTACTATACTTATGGGTTATAATAGTAATGAATTGGAAACACTAAATAAAAGATATTTAGATAAACAAGTAATACCAGCATTAAAAGTTCAAGAAGTTTTATCGAATTCTAAAAAAAGAAAAATCGATGATGGTATATAATCAAGAAAATTTAATTTAATAATATATTAATATAATTAATATGAATATACAGTCTTCTTATTAATATTTTTTTTTATATTTTATTATATTTTAATAATTACAATAATCCTTACTTTATATATATATTTATATATATAAATTTATTTATTAATAATAAATAAAAATAAATAAATAACATTATAATTTAGATGAAATAAATGCAAAGAATGAACAAATTGCAAATATCTGGAAACGACAAAATGAAATAAATAATGTAAATAATAATATAATTTTTAAATTTTTCTAATATATTATTATTCTAATTATTAATAATAATAATAATATTATTATTATTATTATTTTATTATTAATATTATTATTCAATAGAGCGTTGTAAAAAGGTTAAAATCTTTAAATGGTATACCCCAAAATAAAATTTTAAATTTACTTGAGCCATTCACAGTTAAAGTTTTTGTAAATATCATAAAATAATTAAATTTAAAATATAATAAATATTATATGAATATTTATTATTTTTATTAAATTATTATATTTTTTTATAATATTTTATTAATAATTTGTTATTATTAATTATTTTATATATATATATATATATATAATATAGAATAATTCTTTACCAGATCATTCATTATATGGATTAGTATTCATAATTATGAATTTCATAAAATATAAAGATACTTGTTCAAAAAGTTATGTAAATATTCTTTGTCAAAATATTACAAGACTTCTTGAATCGATATGGAGTAAAGATAATTATATGGTATATATACAAATATAAAATTTTATTTATATCTATTTAGTTTATTAAAAAAATTAAAAAATAAAACAAAATAAAATAAAATAAAATAAAATAAAATAAAAATATTAATTTAATTATAATATAACTAATTAATTATAATTATGCAAATAGACTACTCCAGAATATAAATATATATTTAACTTAACAAAATATATATTTAATAATCTATACTTAGAAATGATAAATTATTTATCAAAAGGTAATGGATAAAAAATTACATATTTATTATATAGATTATAAAATTAAAAATTAATACTAAAATATTGTTCATTTTATATTTTAATCCATTTTTTAATCTATTTTAATTTTAGATATTATTGATATTAATAAAGCTAAAATGGCTTATAGATTATTAAATGATATTATTTTAAAATTAGAACCAAATTTAATACGAAAAATTCAAAGTTTGAAAGTTATGATTCATGTAAGTTAATATATGTAATATAAATAATAAACAAACGATATAAATATTTAATATATTATTTATAATTATTAACTTGATGGTATATACTAATCTATAATATCTATAATATTATTATATAAATATATATATATATAGGAATTAAAAAAAGTACTAACAAATCAACAAGAAATAGATAACCTTCAAAAAATTTTACGTTTTTTAGATTATTAATAATAGAATAAAGAATGCTCTACATTTAATTAAAATCTTTCGTTTTATATATATAGTAATAGATTGTTAACTAATTTAACTATTTTATGTATTTATTTATTTATTTATTTATTAATTTATTTATTTATTAAATAATTATTTTACTATATATAATTTAAAACTTTTTTTCTTAATTTTTTTTAAACATCAAATAATAAATAAAATTTTCTCATAATAAAAGATTATTTTTTATTATTATTATTGATATCTTAATTATTTTTAAACATCAAATAATAAATAAAATTTTCTCATATAAAAGATTTTTTTTTATTATTATTGTTGATATTATTTGTTAAAATATTTAAATAGAATTTATTTATTATTTATTTATTTATTTATTTATTTATTTATTTATTTATCTTATGATTTATCTATTTAATATAATTTCCTATTTGAGAATTTTTTAAAGTTGTAAAACATGAATAATTATGAGTCAATTTATTTTATGTAATGAATTATGAATGTTACACAAAGGTATTATTTATATTTAATTTTTTAAGTAAACAATTGGAATGAAAGATATATAACTTTTTTATGTTAATATTATCTTTTTTATAATATTATTTATTATGTAAGCCATTGTTATTTATTTTTTTATTATTCAGTACTAATAATTTTTAAACATAAAAAGAATTTTTATTGAGTAACAACTTTCATATTATATAAAACATCTTTATAACAATCATTAAAACATTACCCCACCAAAAGCTAAAATAAATCAATATTATAACAATTTTTTCACTTTCTTACTTTTAACTTAAAGCTGGATTTGGTAATATACCAGAACATTCAAATAATTTCTTGTCACATTAATTTAAAATTTCAATAATATCTTAAATACTATAATTTTTAATGGAACTTCCAATATACTAAGTAAAATCTTCCTACAATATTTCTTTAATCATGATTCTAAATTATCTAATGAATTTATGCCAGAATAGATTTTTGTTGGTTTATGATATATAAATTTGATTATTATAATTAAATATATATGTTACAAATCTTTATATGTAATGAATCGAAAATCTTTAATTTAATAATATTTAATTATTTATTTATTAACTAAAAAAGAAAAAAGACATATTACATATAAAAATTAATAAAAGAACATATTATAAATTATATATCTTAGCAATATTTATTTATTTATTTATTTATTATTATAAAAAAATTTTTATGTTTTTTTTAGTATAATAATAATTATATTAATATTTATTATAATAGTATAAAGAAAGTATAGTCATAATTTTTTTTGAACCACATGATACAATTTATACAAAGTAAATTACTTTAAAATGTTTACCATTAGAAGAATCAATTTATTTATTTAGTTTTTATTTAATACTATCTATTTATCTTTTTTATTTAATTACTTATTTATTATTGAATAATTTGTTTCATTAATAAATATTTTAATTAAATAAATAGTATAAACTAAATTAAACTATTTTTTAATATTTTACATTTATTCATAATGTTGTTTTAAAATTCCAAAAAACATTTCATGATTAACCTTAGATAGCCACCTAAAATACATAATACACTACTAACATTTCTTTTGGTAGCACTAAGATTTTTTGATTTTCAAATTTAAAATCAGTCTTTATCTTCACTTTATTCCTTATAATATCTAATAAAAGAATTTATACAATTTTTTTTTTATTATATTAAGAGCAATTTCATCATACCACTACCTCATTGAAACCGGTAACCAATCATATTTTAATATTTATCATTCAAAAAAAAAACATTGATAAAATGTATTAATAGAAAGTAAATTCAATAATCTTGAAAACATTTTATTAATATAAATTCTATATTAATACTATGTTAATATTATTATATTTCATAATATATTAAAAATGTTTTATTAATATTATTACGTAATATATTATATGTAATTATTAATAATAAAGTTTATATATATACATTTGCGGATAATAATCCACATATTTTATTTTAATACAAGGGAACAATGATT
>MCFG01000016.1:0-27500 GCA_002104895.1 Anaeromyces robustus | reverse complement strand
TATATAAATTTGTTATTTTAATATATTTCCGCATATATAAATGATTTGATTTCTCGAGAAAAAAAAATTTTTTTTTCTTTATTTTTGTTTTGTTCTTAAAGTTATTAAATTTTTTATTATTATTTTAAAATAATAAAATTCTTAGTAATTAAAAAACGAATTAAAAATAAAAAGTTTTTTTTTATTGCAAAATAAAATTATAAATTCCAAAAAATATAAATATTGCTTATTTTTCAAAAGGAATTAATAACAATTAAAATAAAAAACTTTTTAATAAAAAATATTCAAATTGATTTTGAATTATACATTTTAAAAAAAAAAAAGAATAAAAGAAATTATTATATTGATTAAACAGGTTTTAATCTTATTCATAATAACTAAACTTATATGAAACTCGATAAAGGTATTGTTTATCATAATAATAGTAATAACAATAATAGTAATATTAATAATTAATAAAATAAATTAAATAATATTTAAGTTATATAATAGTTTATATAAATTAGTAATATTCGTTAAATATTCTAAGAACTTTTTAGAAATTTTTAAAAGTTGGGTTTAAATTTAAAATATTAAGCACTAAAATAGAAATATAATAATATATAACATCATAAAGATATATTTAAAAATTTTAAAGAATTATATAAAGTATAATTAAAAAAGATACAATATTAATATCAAATGTTGTTAATTACTGTATATTTTAAATATATAATATTAACAATAATATAATAAATAAATATAATATTATTAAAAGTCTTATTGTCAGATATAGATTTCTGTTATTAAACTTATATTTAAATATTTAAATATTTAATATAAAAACTTAAATATATATTATATATATATATTATATTTAATTTATATATTAATATATATAATATAATATAGTTTTAATATATTGTAGTTTGTTTTATATTAATATTCATCTTAAAAGTATATATTAAAAATTTATTAATAAATTAATATAAATAGGAAATATAATATATAAAATAAAGACGATATATACTTCTTTTTTTAAAAAAAATAATTCTTCTTATTATATTAAAAAACCCATATTTTCTTATTAAACTTATAATAAGAATAAAACAATATATAAAAAAATAGAATTTACTATTTTGATAATAATATACTAATTTTTTTTAATATATTATTATATATATAATAATCATTTCTTCCAACAATTGAAAATTAATTAAAAATAATTGTATAAAATAGAAAATATTAAATAAATTCCAGAATTAAATATTATTCTCAATCAATAATAAGAAATTCTTTATTATATATATATATATCAAAACAAAGGAAATAAAAAAATTCAAATATATAATAATAAAAATGGCTTCTACTAATCCATTCGCTTCTGTTGTTCCACCAGAAATTGGTCCTTTAGAATTAAAGAAACTTGGTGATGAATCCTTTAATTCAAAAGATTTCCAAAAAGCTATTTACTGCTATACCAAGGCTCTTGAATTCCAACCAAATAATCCAATTCTTTATGCTAATCGTTCTGTCTGTTGGGGTGAACTTGGCCAATTAAATAGAGCTTTAATTGATGCCGATTCTGCTATTCGTGCTAATCCAATGTATCCAAAAGGTCATACACGTCGTGGTGCTGCTTTATTTGCCATGAAACGTTACAAAGATGCAGTTGTTTCTTTACAATCTAGTTTAAATATTGATCCAAATGATGAATTAACTAAAAAAGCATATGACATTGCTAAAGAAAAAGCTGAAAAATGTCCAGATGAAGATCAAAGTGAAAAATTTGCTAACAAAGAAACTCACTTTACTCCACGTTACAAACATTTAAAGGAAATTACAGATACAATTTTTGAAAATATTGTTGATAGAGCTTTTATACCATCCTATTTACCATATCGTGAAAGTCTTGACGATTGGTTATTCCATATGACTACTGAAGAAAGAAGAAAAATTTTAAATGCTTCACGTGATTCTAACAAAAATAGTCCAAGTCTCGCTCCAGAAGTTATTCCAGCTGCTAATAAAGTATTATATGAATTGATGGCTTCTCCAGAACAATTATTAAGATATTTAGATAGTATTGCATTCTTTAGTTTAGAAAGAAGAAATGGTGGTAAAAATATTGTTGGTAAGTAACAAAAAGAATAATAATAATAATAATATACATATATAACCCAATACAACTACATATATTACATAATTTGTTATATTTTATTATAAAATATTAATAATTACATAATTTATTATATTTTATTATAAAATATTAATAATTACATAATTTATTATGTTTAATTATAAAATATTAATAATTACATAATTTATTACGTTTAATTATAAAATATTAATATTTTTCATATAATACATATTGAAATATGTTTAATTATAAAATATTAATATTGTTCATATATTAAATAATTCATTATGTTTTATTATAAAATATTAATTTTTAAATTTTAATATAATGATTACTTTTGTATATACAAATATTTATATAAAAATTGTTCTATTAACTTTTTTTTTTAATATAATACTAATGAAATTATATTGCATTTTATATTGTATCATATATTATATATTATATTATTACTTCTCTATATATTATATAATTTTATGAAATCACATTATATATTATTATTATTATATATATATATAAATTTATAAAAATTTTAGATATGAGTTTAGTTGGTCCACAAGAAGCAAGTGAAAATCCAGAATTAATGGAAAAATGGTTAATTTATCTTGCAGTTGAAACTGAATTTATGAAAAAAGTCAAGCAAATTGAAAAGTCAAAGGTTACCCATCAACCAGCAATTTTATCTGGTGAACTTCTTACTCAAGTTGCTATGTTCATTGGTGAAGCTAACAACAGATGGATTTCTCTTCAAGAAAAGGAAAGTTCTCACAAAGAACAAGTTAAGATTGTATCATTACTTGATCAAGAAGCTCTTGCTTCTACTTGGAGATTAGTTGATTTAGAAGCTGAATACTTTGTTGGTTATCTTAAAGAATTAAAACCAAAGGATGTTGATAATTCAGCTTTCGATATCATTCAAAGTGTTGCTCGTGATAATAAACAAGCTGGTATTTTATTATGTAAACCAACTTCAGAAGTCTTTGTTGCAGCTCTTAAAAACGAAGAATTCAAGAATAGATTCAATATTGCTGCTATTCTTGCTTCACATTTACTTCCAGAACATGAAGCTAATCGTTTAATTCTTAAACAACCCATTGATAAGGATATTTATAATTATCTTTTAGATCAATTACTTTCAAAGGATATCACTGTTAAGGGTAAGGCTTTCCATGAAGCCCAAGCTAAATATATTCTTGAAAAGAAAGATATTACTCTTTTACGTGCTATTGCTAACTTTGTTCTTGGTAATAAGCGTGTTGCTATTGATTTATCTAATAATTCCAACTTATTAGAAATTACATATCATGCTATTTCTTCTGAATTAGATAAAATTAATGAAATCACCAAGAAATCTAAGAATATTGTTTTAGATGATGTTAGTGTTAAGATGTTTACCCAACTTCTTCGTATTTTAGCTGGTTTTATTAATGTTCGTGCCTTACATCAAAAAATTAATAGTATTGGTACAGCTGCTGTTTTACATGGTATTGAAGTCTGTGCTGAACCACATTTAAGTAATTTAGGTTCACAAATTTATTCCATGTTAACTAATCCAAATGATGATATTAATGATGAAGAAGAAGATCTCACAGAAGAAGTTGAATCTGCACTTAATAATATGAACATTTCTACTGATGATGTTTTAGATGAAGCCTTCCCTGAACCAAAGAAATTAGCTGAACTTCGTAAATCTTTGATTAAGGCATCTGATGTTTGGTTAGATTTCTCAATCATGAAAAATGATGTCCGTTATATTTCCGCTTGTAATGGTGAAGGTGTTGTTTACCTTTGTGGTTATAATGAAGTTAAAGGACGTAAGAAGGAACATGTTTTCATGGGTATCTTATATAATGTTATTCTTAAAAAAATTGAAGATGCTGTCCTTTTCGATTTTGATACCTTTAAGGAAGCAGAAGAATATTGGGTTAAGAGATACAGTATGTTACAAAAGTTCTGGGTTAGAGTTAGTACCGAAGCTGCTGCTCTTATTACCTATTCTTTAAAGGATACTTATCCAGAAGGAAAAATGAATGACGAAGCTAAGGAAGTTTTCGATTTATTATTAGCCATTGGTGGTGGTAATATTCCAAAGAAAACTCTTGAAGAAGCTTACTTAGATTGTATTGTTAATAGATCTGAAGCTCATGACCCAAGTCTTGATAAACCATACTATTGGTGGAGAGAATTTGTTGGAGCTCGTTTTATTTCTGAATTCCAATTTGGTGTCGGTGATATGTTAGATGTTGGTTGTGGTCCAGTACCAAAGCATCTTTCATTTGTACCAAAGAATATATATGATGTTCCACCAAAACCAGATAACTTCTTATGTTATTGGATTAGACAATGTGCTAAAAATATTTCATATGATCCAATTCATTTCATTGAACGTATTAATGCCCTTCTTCTTCATATGACCCTTTACTTCCAAGGTAATTTACAAACTGTCGAAACTGAAAAGATAAATATGAGAAATGTTGTCTATAATTGTTATTTATTAAATAAGAAGGTATTTGAAGAAAATGCAAAAGATCCAATTACTAATCCATTAACTAAGAGTCCAATACTCTGTGCCATGATTGAACGTACTGCTTATTATTCTAAATCTAATGAAATTCCAATTGAAGGTATGGCTTCTGTATTTGAACAATTCCATAGTAATTTAGAATTCCCATTTGAAGGTATGTTAAGATCTATCAATTCTATGCTTCCAATTTATGAACATTTCACTGATGATGAAACCAATAAAATCCGTGATAGTCTTCTTAAAAAGGTACATGACTTTTATAAAAAGAATAAGAAGGCTAGTCCAGAAATTAATGTTTTATCTGAAATGATTCGTTCCACTTGTACTGATGTTATGAAAGATATTAGTGGTAAACATTTAACTTTAATCACAGGTTATATGAGTGAAATGATGACAGAATTCCTTTCAAAAGTATGGCTTAAGATTAATGATAAATCTTTCGATCCTATGCCAATTCCTCAAAATGGTTTAAGATTATAAGATTTATAAAAATATAAATAAAATAAATAAATTTTAAGAAAAAAGGATAAATAAATAAATAAAAAAAAAAAAAAGGGAAAGGGAAAAAGAAAAAAAAAAAAAAAAAAAAAGAAAATGTGTAAAAAAATTTTAATAAAAAAATATTTAAAAAATACAAAATATGTAAATAATTACAAAAAAATAATGATAATAATAATAATTGAATCTAATCTACAAAAAATAATAATAATAGAAATCAACATATTTATTAAAATCAATAACAAATCTAAAAAATTCAATAATAAAAAAAAAAATTCCAAAGTAAAATTAATCAAAAATGAAAGCATTATTTCATACCATCATACCATACTATATATCTTTTTCTTTTTTCTTTTCTCTTTTTTTTAACCATATATTTTATTTTTTAAATTATATAATTAATTTATTAATACTCATTCATTTCACTCATAACGTAATATTTATTCCATAACTAAAATAATAATAAATATAATAATAACAAATAAAGCAAAATAAAAAAAATTAAAATGAAAAAAAAATTAAAATATAATAAAAAATAAAAAAAAAAATAATATAATATAAAAAAAAAAAAAAAAAGTAATTATAAAAAGCAAAAAAAAAAAAAAATAAAAAAGAAAAATTAATCTAAATATTAAAAATGTTTTTTAAAAATATGTTTTTTTTTTTATTCTTGTGTATGTGTGTGTTTTTTTTTTAGTTCTATTAATTTATTATTAATATATTTAATTTATTTATTTAATTATTATTTATTTATTTATTTATTTATTTATTTATTTATTTATTTATTTATTTATTTATTTATTTATTTATTTATTTATTTATTTATTTATTTATTTATTTATTTATTATTTATTTATTTATTTATTTATTATTTATTTATTTATTTATTTTATATATTTATTTTATTTATTATAACTTTTCTTTAAATTTAAAAAAATTTCAATAATAAAATTTTTTTTGGTTGCAATTTTTTTTAAATTTTAACCAATCAAATCATTGAATTATATTTTAAAAATTTTTTCAATTGTAATTAAAAATAAAAAAAAAAAAAATATAATTATTATTTAAGATTATATTTTAAAAAAAAAAAAATTTATATATATATATATTTTTTTATTATATTATATATATTTAAAAGCTTATAAAAAATTCATTTTAAAAATATATTATATATTTATTATACCTTTTTATAAAATTATTTTATATTTTATATATCAAATATATACCAAAATAATAATTCAAAATTATTATTAAAAAAATAAAATATTTCATATTCAAATTTTAATTATAAAACCAACTATATAATTTTTTGTATTAAAATATAAAAAAAAAAATGGCAAAAGACGCAGCAAACAGAGTTAAAAAAAATATTTTCAAAGAAAGTAGAAGAAATCGTAGAGCTTATCGTCTTAGTTCTGGAATTGCAGCACAACAAGCTGCTACTAAAGGTGTTACTGTATCTGAAGTTCTTAATGTTGAAACTATGTTAGAAAATAAGCACAAGAAAACTTCTGATATTGTTAAAGATTTATTAAAAGTTAATCCAGTTAGTAGTACAAAAATCGGTAAAAATAATGCACTTATGCGCTCAAAAACTCTCACTAAAAAGAAGTTAAGACAAGCTGTTAAAGCTAAAAGAAATGTAATAATTAATTTCAAAATTATTTTTAATTCAATAAATTATTCAAAAATTTTTATATTATTCAAAAATTTCATAAAATATAATAAAGATTACTATAATAAAAAAAAAAAAAGAAAAAAAAAAGAAAAAAAAAAGAAGGAAATAAAGGAAATTGTCAGGAAAAAAAAGATATAAATATTATATAAATATTTAATTTAAAAAAAAAACAAAAAAGAAGAAAAAAAACTATTAAATTAATATTAAAATTGACATACATTTAAATTGTGTAAAAATTAATAATCAAAACTTTAATTCATTTTCACCCCTATATATATAAAATATAAATTTCATAATTCGAAAGCAATACTTTTTTACAGATAATATTCTTATATAATTAATTACTTTTTAATTCTTTATATCCAAAAAAATTCATGATACAAGAATATTAAAGGCATTTCAAATCTTGATAATCATTTTAATATAATAAAATTACTTATATGAAAAAAATATTGATGATGTAATAAAATTATTATAAAAAATATAATAATATATAAAAAAAATACATAAAATTTCTAATTAACAATTAATAACAAAAATTTAAACATTATTATTATAAAAATATTAAATTTGTCAGTAATCAATTTAATAAAACTATGATATTACTATACAATAACAAAATTTTTAAGTTAATATTTAATATAAATGTATTATTAAGAAGACATAATTTCCAAAATTTCCTTTTTTTTTTTTTTTTTTTTTTTTTTTCATAAATATATTAAGAAAAGATTATATTAAAATTCTTTATTTATATAAACTATGAGTATATTTATTAATTATAATATATGTTTTTGCATTATTATTTTTATAATTTTTATTATTATTATTTTAGGATATTGGTAGATTAATTGCTAAGGGTGTTTTAGTTGCTGATAGTGATATGTCAGGTAAATTTTTATAATATATATATATATTTATTTATAATCTTTTTTTCCCTTTTTCATTATTTATTAAAATAACCTTTATAATTAATATATATTACTAAATATTTAATAATAGTCGATTTAGCTACAGAAGTTATGCAACAAGATGAAAAAAGTACTGAAATTAAGCCAGCTAGACTTAATAGATCTGGACCTAATATATTACAATTTGCTGATCCTTCTCAATTAAGTTCTACTGGTACTACTTTAGGTGAACCAGCTGTCCTATAAATATGATAAAAAGAAAATTATAATGACTAATCTTTAAAAGAAAATTATATATATTATAATTATTAAAAACAAAAAAAAATGATATTTTATAACATAAATTAAAATAAATTATATAGAATCGTTACTATTATTATTAATATTTATTAATATATATAAGCATCAGTTTTATATTTTATTTACAAGAGTTAAATTAACTATTTTATAATTTTTATTAAATGATAAAATATATCTCTTTTAATTTTTTATATTTTAAATTTTTATTATTTATTTTTTAATCTACTTTTTTTTTTTTTTTTCCAATAATTATTTTTTCTTTAAATATATAAAACTTACATAAATTAATTACATTTAAATTAATTAAAATGAAATAAAACTAAAATAAAATAAAAATATTAAAAAATATTCTTATTTGATATAAATTATTATAATAATTAAAATATTTTTTTTTGAGGGTTTTTATTTTATTAAAAAAAACATAAATAAAATTTTATTTGATTATTATTATTTTTTTTTTTTTTTTTTTTTTTTTTTTTTTTTTTTTTAATTTTTATACTAACCTTATATAATAATAATTAAAATTTAATAAATCTTTAACAAATATTTTTCACGGAAAAAAAAAATTACTTTAAAGAAACTATTTTTTTTTTTTGATTTTTTATTTTATTCTATTATACTTTTTTTTTTACTTTACATATTTTAATTTTTTTATATTAAATAAACTTTTTAAATTGTTTAATACTTAAAAAGATTAAAAAAGAAAAAAAAAAAAAAAAAGATATTATATATATTACTTATAATTTCTTTTTTTTTTATTTTACTAAAAAAAAAAAAAAGAAAAAGAAAAATATTATAAATCACCATATATCTATAAATATTATATAATAAAAGAAAAAATTTTCATTTTTAATAGAGGTACTAATCATAAAAAGCTTCCGAGGTATTTAATTATTAAAAAGAAAATATTCCTTAATTATTATATACAATTTTATAATTAGTTTAATATTAATTATGCTAATATAAGTATAAATAATTAATATTCTATAACAAATAAAATAACATTAATATTTTACTACATATATATAAGGTAATTTAAATTCAAAATAAAATAAAAAAAAAAAAAAAAAAAAAACATAAAAATGGCGGTACCATCATCAAATGATAATTTGGTCGAAGTTTTATCAAGTGATTCTTTTGTAGATGAAATTAGAAAAATTAATGATCATATTAATGAACAACCATCAGATATAGATCTCGAATTAACTTCTTCAGGAAGTTTTGATAAAACAGAAATAGATGATAAAAATAGTGAAGATGATACTTATTTAACTAATAAAAAGAAAGAAGAAAAAAATAATGTTGTTACTTTTCGTTATTTTACCCCAAGAGAAGTTTCGGAACATAATACTTATGATGATTTATGGGTTTCTTGGCTAGGTTATGTTTATGATCTTACACCACTTGCTTTAGAATATCGAGGTAATTTTTACTTTTTTTAATTTTTTTTTTTTTTTTTTTTTTTTTTTTTTTTTTTTTTTTTTTGTAAAAGAAAATAATATTATTGATATAAAGAAAAAATTCCTTCTAGATTAATCAATATTAATTTTTGTATTTTTTTATTTATATTCATATTTACATTTATATCAAAATAATTAATATATATATATTTCTTTTAAAAAATTACAATTATTCATTTATCAATATTCTTTTACAATGGATGTATTTTTTTAATAGGTGATATTTTATTGAATCCAATTATTAAAAATGCTGGAAAAGATATTTCACATTGGTTTGATAAAACTACTAGAAATGTATATATTCATATATATATATATTTTGAAAAATTACAAATTATAATATATAATTACTTAAAATATTTTTTTTTATTATTTATTTATTTAAATTATGATATTCAAACAAAATTAGATAAAAATGCATATGAATCCTAAATTGGGATGTATGTATCCATATACACCTGATGGTCGATATGTTCATATTCCACCACCAATTCCATATGCTAATTGGAAACCAAGTGTTAAAATACCATGGTGGGAAGATGATAAGTATTGTATTGGTAAATTAAGTCAAAAAACTAGAAAAATACGAATTGTTAATACATTAACAAAAGATGAACATATCATTGAAGTATGTTATTATTTATACATTATTTTTTTTTCTTTAATTTTATTATTATAATCGTAATCATATTTTATGAAAATTAGTATAAATAATATATTTAAAACAAATACAATAATAACAATTATATAATATTATTATTATCATTATTATTATTTATATACAAGGTTTGTTCAGAAGAAAGTTTAAATGCCATTCAAGATCGGTATCTAAAATTAAATGCTCATGCTAGAGGATATATTTGGAAAAGATTAGGAAATCTCTTAGATATGAATAAAACATTAGAAGAAAATAATATTAAAGATGAAAGTAAACAATTCGAAATGTTAGGCATGGACGAAGATGAATGGCTTCCAGGTATTTCTAATTTAAAAAAAAATTAAATATAAATATATAATTACTTATAAAAAAAATTATAAATATTAAATATATTTCTTATTATAATCTAATAATAAAATAAATACTAATGACTATTTTATTTTTATAAATATTAAAGTAATTCATATATACTTTAATGATGATCTTTCCATTGCATAAATAAATAAGAATTATATACACTTTATATACTACCATAAATATTACTTAACATATCTTGAATTAGATTTTTTATCTCTTTATTCTTTCATTTTATTATCAAAAATAATATATATAAAATAATATTTATAAATATATTTCCCATAATTATTTTTCACATACGATTACAAAGTAAACTACTTTATACTTTATTAATAATAAGTTATTCAAAATACTATTAGTTTTTTTTTTTCAAAATTATAATTATTCATTATTTAATTTTATGCTCTATAAATAATATTTAGTAATTTTTCATTAAAACTATACTATTAATAAAAATATTTCTTTTTAATTTCTCCTACCAAACTTTAAAATAAAAAAAAAATAATAAAAACAATAAAAATATAAAATAAATTAAAATGTAAAACTATTTATTATTTAAATAATATATATATATATATATATTTAATATTTTATTTGATATTATTGATTTTTATTACATTATATATTATATATTCATTTAAAAAAATTTTCGTTATCATTTTTTTTAAATTATATATATTAAAAAAGTTTTTTTTTTTTTTTTACTTTATTTTTATTTTATTTTTTTATTATTTTTTTTTATTTTGTTGCATTTTTTTTTTCTAATGAAAAAATTAGTCACATTTTCCAAATTCAGATTGACATCCTTTACCACAATAAGATGATGAAGTACCACAGTAACCATATTTACTACAACATTTATTAGATGGACATTTACCATCTTTTTTACCACATTTACCATTGGTACTAACCTTATATGAAGATGTAGGTTCTGATGATGAAGAAGTTGTTGAAGATAAACATTGACCATAAGCAGATTGACATCCCTTATCACAGTGATCCATACTAGTACCACAATAACCATATTTACTACAACATTTACCAGATGGACAAATACCATCTTCTGGACCACATTTACCATTATCAGAAACCTTTAAAGCACCAGTAGTGGTTTTGGTAGTTTTAGTTTTCTTAGTGGTGGTTTTAGTTGGTGCAACAGTAGTAGTTGTAGTAGCAAATTTATTACAAAGTCCATAAGAAGGTTGACATCCAACATCACAATAACTACTATCATTACCACAATAACCATATTTACTACAGCATTGACCTGGTGGACAAGCACCATATTCTTTACCACAACGATCATTAGAAGAAGTTGGAATACGAGTAGAAGAAGTTTTTGTAGTTTTAGTAGTTGTTGTTGGTGTATTTGAACAATCACCATATTCAGATTGACAATTCTTACCACAATAATTTTCTGATGTACCACAATAACCATATTTACTACAACATTGACCTGGTGGACATCTACCATATTTACTACCACAATGACCATTATCTGAAATTTTTACATCAGTAGGACTTGAATTCTTGGTAGTAGTAGTCTTACTTGTAGTAGTACTACTATTATTGTCTCCATTACTTAAATTTTTATCTTCCTTAATATATAAAATGAATTTATTGGTAAGAAGAGTCTTAACATCTCTATCAGTACAAATACAATCAGCATCACTACCAGCTGATGATTTTTTAGATTTAATAGCATCATGATTAGAACGGAAATTAGAATTACCATAAACATTAGTAGTTGTATATAATATAAAAGCATCTTCTTCACATCTTTCATATTCACTAAAAAGACCTAAAGCTTTTCTTTTATCACATATACCATACATAAATTGAAGGAAATTAGTATCACATTGAGTTTTAGCATAAGCATTATCTTCTGAACAATGATAACAAGCATCAAGATAATTACATGCTGAAATAAATACATCATTTGCAACAGATTTTAATGTTGAACTAGTTTTAAGATCACTAGGAAGAGAACAACCATCAATACGAGAATATAAAACATTCTTATCACTTTGAGTATTATCAACAGTTACTTGATAAATATGTGCACCATATTCATCAGTACCTTTTTCTTCAATAACAGCACAATTTTTTCCTCTTTTTATCAATTGATTTTCATCTTCAGGATTTCTCTTTTTTTTTTGTGAAGCTTCAATATCTTCTTCAGATGCATATGGAAGAGCTTTATCTTTGTTTAAGAAAATAATATCTAAATCACGACAACTCTCATTACATCGATCATAAGCAGAAGAAACAGTAAGTTCAGGTAAATTATATAATGTTCTCATGCGATTTTCTTCTTCGAGATTATATGTATTATCAGGAGATTCAACAACAGACATAAATTCTTTTTGAGCTTTTAAACATTTAGCTTCACATTCTGATAAAGAAAAATTATCAATATCGAAACTACTAATAGCTTCAAAAAATACTGAATATGCTTCTAATCCATTTTGATAATAACTTTTTTTATCATCATCATTATTAAAAAATGTTTTAGCATCATCAAATGGAACTTCTTCTCCACGAACTAAATTAGCTGAAAAGCATCCAGCCAATATTAATAAATTTATAGCACTCAAACACTTCATAGATCCCCTCTTAAAAGAATTGATTTAATTTATTAATTTTTATATAAATATTAAATTTTTTAATATTTTTTTTTCTTTTTTTTTTTTTTTATTTTCTTCTTAAAAGAATAAGATTGTACAAAAAATAAAAGAAAAATGTATATATATGTATATAAAAATTAAATGAAAAAAAAATAAAGGGAAACAAAATAATGAAAATTTCATTAATTTTAAACTTTAATTTTGAAAAATTTTAATAATAAATAATAATAAATTGAAATTTATAAAATAAATTAAAATATAGGGTAACATCAAAAAAAATAAAAGAATAATGATAATATATAAGATTTAATAGCATTTTTATTATAAAAGGAAAAATGGAATAAATTAATTAATAATTATTCATAATTAATTGAAATTCAATAACGTGGTAATATATATGAATTAACACGATTATTAAAAGTTATATATAAAAAGTCATTTATCATTATAAATATAAAATATTATAAAAATTGATTTAAACATTAAATATTATATTTTAAATAAAATGTATTTTAGTTTTTATTTAATTCATAATTTTTTTGTTTTTTTATCAATCAAATTATTTATATTTATATTATTTCTATATTAATATATTATATTTTATCACCATATCATAAAAAAAAAAATAATTCTTTATATATAATAATGTAATTAAATATATTAAGTAATACATAAAGAATAATTAAACTATATAATATAAATCTTATTTATTTAATTATTTAAGTATTTAATTATATATTTGTTTTTTGCTTTATTTTTTCTAATACAGTTCTTTTTAGAGTAAAAGGAAATTTATATATTTATTTCATATTAAAGATATAAGGATATTATTTTTTTAAAAACATTGCCACAATCTAAAGTTAAAATATTTAAAAAAGTTTAATATTTATATAATAAAATATATATATATATATACGTATTACAAATACTACTTTATATAATAATAAAAATGAGAAAATATAGAAAATGAAATTATTATTAATATATATTAAATAAATTTGTATTAATAATAATTACTGTGATACTCTTTTTATTTAAATTGTATAAACCTTTATATTTAAATTTTTATATATTTATTTATTTATTTTTTAAAGAATACTTAACATATATAATATATATATTTGTTAAGTACTATTTTAGATTCATATTTATTATAATACAATAGATTTTTTGTATTTATAAAAAATTTTTATAATAACATATTTATTTTAAAAACAATCTATATAATATATAAATATAATAATAAACAATATAAAATCTATCTTAATTCTAAATGTTTAATTACATATTAGTTTAAATAAAAATAATAATAATAATATTTTATATTTTTGTTTTTTTATATAAGATAACATGATATAATATAATATAATTATTCATTTCATATATATATCAAAAGAAAAAAGATAATTTAATATATATAAATATGTCATATTATTATTACATTATTGTATTATTAATAATATCGATTTTTCTTATATAAAATAATAAAATAAAAATTATAATATAATGATATTATATAAATATAAAAAAAATAAAATAAAACAAAATAAAATTATATTTAAAATAATATTTATTAAAATAAGCAATATAAAATAAAATATAAAAAAGTATTAACAAAATGAATTATATAGATTTAAAAATATTAAAGCATTAAAAAAAATGAAAAAAATAAACCTAAAAAAGATGGTAGAGTAATAAACTTTTTTTTGAAGTACTATATATAAATGACCTCTTTTTTAGGTATTATATATCAATGACCTTTTCTTTTTAAAGATAAATAAAAAAAAAGAAAAAAGAAAAAAAAGATATTATCTTATGCTAAATTGTATTAGGAAATAATTATAATAATAAAAAAAGATAAAAAATATAAAAATTTATCAAAAAATATTTAAGTATAAAAAAAAATATTAAAGTATAAAATAATATTAAAATAATATAATATAATAAATATAATTGAAAAAAAAAAAAAATTTTTTTTTTTCGTCTATTTATGATTTTACGATATGTTTTTTTTTATAGTAAATAATAATATAATGATATTATTATAAAGAATAGAGTGGTATATTTAGAAATATATCCAGGTGTAATAGAAATTCCTAAAGAAATTTTTGCATGTCCATTATTATCAATAAGAGTAGCTTCATTATAATTAATTCCAAATTCTTTACATACAGTATCAGCTCTTGTAGCTACCCAATCTTTTAAACCCCATGGATTAACACTACCTTGATAATTACCACTATTAATATTACTATCAAAATCATTAATATTAAAATGGAATTTTTGTTCAGTACCTGTATGTTGACGAACAATTTCTTCAGTATCCCAAAGAATCTCTGGTCTAAGACGTTCTTTATAAGCATCAATTTTATTACCAAGAGCTATAGGATTAAAAATATATTTTACTATTTTCTTTAAATGATTCTCAAATAATGTTTTACTATAACATTGAGCATTTTTATCTAAACTATTACAACCAATTAATTTATCAATAATAATACGAGTATCTGCATCATAAGGTTCATTTGGATTTAATTCTTTCCAATTAATACCAACAAAATCTTTATATGATCTTTTTGGGAAGGTACTTGGGTCTAATTGAGAACTCATACCAACACCCCAAGTTTGATCAAAATCTTGATCAATAAAATAATATTTAAATTTATCATACCATCCTGGACCACCAATAAATTCATCATATGGATGATAAGTAACAAAATTTGTAGTAAGGAACCAATAAGAATCCCAGTGACCAGCAAGATATTCTAAAGCAAGTGCCTTAAATAAGACATCTAAATCCAGCCAATTTTCATCAAAAGCTTTTACAGAATTTTCATTATTAACATCTAATAAATCTAGTTGGCGAGTCATTTCTAATAATTCAACTTTTAAATCAAATGTATTATTTTGAAAAGATCCTAACCAATTTGGATCATGATAATTAAAATCAGCACCCGTTGAACAATCATATATAACAGATTGATCATATGGTTTTATAGTACCGGAAGTTGGATCACCAAAAAAAGCTGTTCTAATAAAACTTTCAGTTGTACAATCTTCTTGTAATACATAAAGACCAACCCCTATACCATTATCTTGATATACACGAGCAGCAACAGATTCATGAGCTGGATTACCTATAGCATGAAGAATATCACCATATAGAATTTGACGGAAAAAAACTGGATCATAAGAACTTGGTCTAAATTTCAAAACATTTCTATTATAAATACCATCACCTGGTAATTCAATTTTAAATTGGAATTTATCTTCATCATCATTCTTTCCAGAACTTGGAATATTCTAATTAATTTAAATATATTATACATATATACAAATAATATATATATATAAATTCATTCACATTAAATATATATATAATAAATGTGAATGAATAAAAAATTGAATATTATATAAATAATAAAATAATTTATTTATAATAAAAAAAAATATTAGTATCTTAATTATGTAATATTTGAAATATACTCGATACTCTTTTAAAATATTTAAAAAAAAAAAAAAAAAAAAACATACTTCAAATGTAAAATATTCATCTTTTAAAAACACAATAATCTTTGAAAATTTTACATAAGAACCATCGATAAAAAAAGTATTATATCCTGAAAATACAAATGTTGGTATATATGTATCATCAAAAAGATTAGTTTGACCTATACTTCTATCCCATTTTGGTTCATCTGGGTAATTGAATTCTAGCATCTCATATTCCGTTACTTGACGACCAATTAATTCATTATGTGTCGTTATAGCACCTTTTTTAAGTGTACGAGATACATCTTCAACATTATCTTGAATATAATTATACCTAATATATATAATCAATATTATTTATAAAAATATATTAATTTTATATATTTTAAAATAAAGTTTTTATTAAAGAATTTTATAAAAAATTCTGTATATATATAAAATTCTTTAAATTATTCTTACTTATTTAACTTATTTATTTATTTATTTATTTATTTATTTATTTATTTATTTATTTATTTATTTATTTATTTATTTATTTATTTATTTATTTATTTATTTATTTATTTATTTATTTATTTATTTATTTATTTATTTATTTATTTATTTATTTATTTATTTATTTATTTATTTATTTATTTATTTATTTATTTATTTATTTATTTATTTATTTATTTATTTATTTATTTATTATTACTAATTATTATTATTATTATTATTATTATTATTATTATTATTATTATTATTATTATTATTATTATTATTATTATTATTATTATTATTATTATTATTATTATTATTATTATTATTATTATTATTATTATTATTATTATTATTATTATTATTATTATTATTGTAACAAAATTATATTACTTACGTCACATCTTCATCTGGAATCTCTGTTGTCAAAGTCCATAATGGAATTCCTGAATCTTCTTTTATCATTAGAAGTATATTTCCTACAACATTAAGTTTGACTTCAACTCCAAATGATATAACTGAAAATTGAACAGTTCTAGTTAGTGTGTGACTTATTGTACACAGTATTAAAATTATTGAATTAATTAATTTCATTGCAGTAATACCAAAATTTCTTTTTTTTTTTTTTTACTATATTTTTACCCTTTATTATATTCTTGAAAATATTTTGTTCTATTTTATTATATTGATATAATATTAATACTTTTTTTTTTCTTTGTAGTGAAATTAAAAAAAAGAATAATTATATTTAAATAATAAAGAAAAAAAGGTAATTAATATGAAAAAAATATTATTTTCAACATATATTTTTTATTTCAAGTTTAAATATTTTTGAATATAAAGAATTTATTATTTTTAAATATTCTAAATTAATAAAATTTCAAATGTGAATTTTAACACTTCTATTAATATTTATTATAATTAATCGGTAAAATGGCTTTATAATATTAAAAAAAAAACTTTAATATAATATAATTAAATATTTGAAAAATAAAAAATAAAAAAGAGTATTAAATATTTATTTAAAATATTTATATATTATGAGAATTTATATTGTATTTTTTATTCTTTTTAATAAAAGAGAAACTAAAAGAAATACATTTTTAATAAAAGAGAAACTAAAAGAAATACATAACTTAATAAAAACTACTAATTAATTAATCATTTATATTTATTATCCTTTACTTTTATATATTAATTAATTTATTATATTTATTTATTTATTTATTTATTTATTTATTTATTTATTTATTTATTTATTTATTTATTTATTTATTTATTTATTTATTTATTTATTTATTTATTTATTTATTTATTTATTTATTTATTTATTTATTTATTTATTTATTTATTTATTTATTTATTTATTTATTTATTTATGAATAGAGTAATTAAAAAAAACGTTTTTATTTACTATTACTTTTAATTTATTCATAAAAAATATTTATTAATTTATATAAATATGTATAATTTATATTACAATATATTGTTACATATAATTAATAATTAAAAATAAGTAAAAAAAAATTGAAATTTTAAAAATAATAATTTATATATTAAATTAAAATATAAATTGATTTAATTGAATAATTATATTCATAATATATATAGAATTCGAAAAAAAAAAAAAATACTTAGTAGTTACATTAAAATTTTAATCATTAATATATGTTACAATCAATATAAAATATGAAAAAGGATTAATTTAATATAAAAAATATGTATATACAATTATATTAAATTCTTTTTTGGTAAATTATATAATTAAAATACCTTCATTCTTTTAATTATAATTAAATAATTATATGGGTTTTATATATACATGTTTTTATTATTTTATTTTGATAAAAGAAAAACCATTTTTTATGGTGTTTTATTAAAAATAACATTTTACTAAATGAGTAAATAGAAAGAAAAAGTAACATAAAAAAATATATATTAATTTTATATTTTATTTGAAAAAGTTTCACATAATTATTATAATTATACACAACTGTAATATTTTTTTATTATATTATATATAATAATATTATTTTTTAATTTATTCATAAATATATATATATTTTTTTAGTTTCTAATAATAATAATTATATTTATGTATATGTAATAATACAATAACTTTTTATTTCTATATTTAGAAATAAATTAATTGAAAAGATTATATTGCTTTAGATTGCTTTAATGTATTGTATTAATTTTTTTATTTTTTTTTCAAAATATATATATTATTACAACAAAAATACAGTATAGATTTTAATTAAAAAAAATATCCTTGTAATATTTATTATAAAGTAATTTCTAACATAATTTTAGATAATAATAATAATTATTTAAAATTACAGAAAAAATATATATAATTTTTTTAAAAAGAAGAAAAATATTGAAAATTAAAATATCATAATATAATAAAAATATAATATCAATATATTAATATATATTAATTATATATTATAAAACTTTATGATAATTATCAATATTACTCAAAACTACCAATTTTGATTAAATTTAAATAATTATAATAGTTATAAGAAATAAAAATTCAAATTCATATAAAAATAAACTTAATAATCTTTATATCAAAGTAATCAATTCTTTCTATTCCAAAAGTTTTTAATTTTTTTTTTTGTTTTTATTTTTATTTTAATATTCATTAAATCAATTAATATATCTTTTTTAATTAATTTCAAATATATATAAAATAATAATTAGTATATTAAAATATATTACATAATTTTTTATTTATCCTAATAATCAATTACTCATCATTACTATTGTATATTAAGATTATTTTTTTTAAGTTATTAATCTAAAGATGATAAATGATAAATATAAACCGTATTGTTAGTTATTACTACTATTATATAATAATAAAGCAATAATAGATTATTATAATAAATTATAATAAATTATATATAAAGAATAATATAAATTGTAATATATATATATAAATGTGATTATATGATTAAGTAATATATTTACTACATTAATATTTATTTTTAATGTATTAAATATTAAAAATTCCTCAATTATTTATATATATATATAATAATAAAAAAAGAAGCAATAAAATGCATTGTAATAAAAATATTAAGATCATCAATTATATATACGTAAGTATAAAAACTTTTATATTAACTTTTTTAATACACTTTTCAAATATATTCAATTTTCTGTAGTTTAGATAAATTTATGGATACTCATATTTTAATATTTTAATAATAAATGTATAATATTATTACTATTATAATATATATATAACAATATAAATAATAAAATACAGAATTATAAATTAAAAAAAAAAAAAAAAAAAAAAAAAAACATTAATTTTTAATAATATAAAACTATCATCTATATTAATATTAATTTATATACATTATATCCATAAAAACTAACAATTTTTTAAATTTATATAAAATTTATATCTTAACTACATATTATCTTTTACTTCCTTTTTCGCTTTTATTTAATGAATTAATACTCAAATTTCTTCAACATCTTTACAAATGTAAAAATATATTAAATATGATCAATAACAACAGAATTATTATTTATTTTACTTTTAACTTATTCATATTATTAATGTTGCAATATTTTTATTATTGATATTATTAGATATGTAGTAGTAATATAATAAGAGTTTTAATATATTCAAAATATCCAATAAATTAATATATTAAAAAAAAAAAAAAATTAATTAAATTTTTAATATTTATTAATTTTTTATATAGTAATATTTATTAATTACTTATATATATATATATATTTTGATTATTATTCTTATTATTACTTTGAAATTTCATTTCAATTAAAATTTTTAATTTAGAATTTTACAATTAAAAATTTCATAATTTTTTAATGGTAAATACAATAAATATATTTTTAAAAAGGTATGTTTACAAAATAAAAGTTTTATTTTATAGAAATAATAATCAATTAAAATTAATAATAATAATAATAATAATAATAATTTTCTTTTCTTTTTTTTAAATACATTCATTTCTCTACATTTCTAAACTTATAGGATATTTCATTAAATGGAAGAAAAAAGAAAAATAATTCAAGTACTGTCAAAATAATTTTGAAAAATATATTTAATTATATGTTACATTCATAAATGGAAAATTTACTGAATTATACTTCAGATTCATCATCTGAACATAATTCAGATAGTGAAAAAAAGAGTAGTTTAGTTGATAATAATATTACTCGTCATATAAACGGTAATAATGATATGAATGGAGTAATAAATAAAAATAATTTAAATTCAAATCCAACAAAAAAAGACTCAGAAGAAAAACAAACTTCTCTTATTTTGAGCCAAAAACCAATTACTAAGGTAAATAATTCTTTTTTAAGAAGTGATATTTTTATTCAAAATCAGTTTTCAAAATTACCAGAACCTATTTATAAAACAAATAGTTATAGTGATCTTCATCTGGATTATAATTCTAATGAAAATGATGATGATTATCGTTTAAAACAAATTCAAAAAAATATTAAACATGAATTTGCAAAAGAAAACAAAAGAAATCTTGAAGAGTTATATCAAACTTATAAAGTTAGTGCAAAATTAAACAGTATATTGGATAAACCTGTAAAGCCATATGTCTCTAAAAGACAAAAAAAGAGTATATCTACTTATGATAATAATAATCAACAACAACAACAACAATCCAATAAATTAATTAATAATGAAACATTTAAAGAAGATAATAATAATAATAATAAATGGTTATTCATTAATAGTTTATATCTTAATAAGCCTTCAGATGATTATTATCAAAGTAAAACTTTCACTCATATTATTCCATCCTATACCACAGGTCAACTTTATGGTCATACCAAAGGAGTTAATGTTTTAAGATGGAAACCAGATAATGGTAATATATAAATAATTATATAATATAAATATAAAAAAATATATATAGAATAATAATTTTCCCTACTCTTTAATATATTAATATATATTAATAAATGATTAATTAATAATATATATTGAATATATTATTATTATTATTATTATTATTATTATTATTATTATTATTATTATTATTATTATTATTATTATTATTATTATTATTATATATTTATGATACATATATTTAAAGGTTATTTATTGGCATCAGCATCAATGGATTTTACAGCATGTATATGGGACGTTTTTAATTCAAAAAAGCCTGCACGAATTATTACACATCAAGGTAATCATTATTATTACAATTATTTATTATATTTCATTTATTATTTATTTAGTTATTTAGTTATTTATTTATTTATTCAATTAATGACCCATTTATAATTAGGTGCAGTAAAAGATATTCAATGGAGAAATGATAATACACATGTATTAACAGCAAGTTTTGATAAATCAATTAAATTATTTGATGTTGAAGCTGGAAAAGTCGTTCAGGTATATATATAAATAATCAAAGAATTATTAATATTAAATTTAATATTAATAATAATATAATTTTTATTTATACAATATAATTATTATTATTGATTTATTGTTATTTATATTTCATTTTATATCATTATTATTCATTATTTATTATTATTTGTAATTTATATATATTATTAATTTTATTTTTTTTTTTTGTAAATTGATATATATATATATATATTTCATAAGACTTTTAATAACCAAGATATGGTAAATGTATTACGTTTTCATCCAAAAGATCAAGATCTATTTATAGCTGGATTATATAAAAAAGGCATTGTTTGTTGGGATGTGCGATCTAACAAGTAATTATCATTTTATAATTTTATTAAAAATAAAAACAGTAAATAAGTAAAACTCATAAAATAAATAAAAAAATAATTAATATAAATAAATTAATAAATAAATAAATATAATTAATATAAATAAATTAATAAATAAATAAATATAATTAATATAAATAAATTATATGACAATAATTAATCAAAAAAAAAAAAAAAAAAAAAAAAAAAAAAAAGAATTGTTAAAGAATATAAAGGTTTCTTTGGTCAAGTTCAAGATTTAGAATTTCTTGATGAAGGAAAAACATTTTTAGCTGCATCAGATATTATTAAAAGAAATTCAACAGATAAAGCTATCGTTGTATGGGATTTTTCAGGGGTAATAAAATATATAAATTATCAAATTACACATACACACTTATATATATATATATATATATCACTATATAATTTTATAATATAAATAATTAATAAAAATATCTAACTCTTAATAACATATAGGGAGTTATTATTTCAAATCAAATTTATCAAGAAGCATATAACTGTACGGCTTTAAGAGTCCATCCAAATAAAAAAAAGTTTATAGCTCAATCAAACGCAGGTTATATAGCAATATTTGATGCTAAAAGTCCATGGAGTTTAGATAAATTTAAAGTAAATAAAAAAATATATTATTTTTATTATTATATATATACAATAATGATAATAATAATTAATAATTAATAATATTAATTTATTATTCTCTTTTTATTTAAATTTTATTTATATTATTAAAGAGATTTGAATCTCATTCTGTCTCTGGTAATCGAATTCAATGTAATTTCTCACCAAATGGAAAATATATAGGAACTGGTTCATCAGATGGAAAACTTTATTTTTATGATTGGAAAACTTCTAAATGTATTAAAACTTTAGATTATGGAATACATTCAAATTCTACTTGTATGGACGTTTCATGGTGTCCTCAACCTCAGAAATATGGCTATGCTTGTGTAGCAAGTTGTGATAACAAAGGACGAATTGCATTATGGAATTAATATATTTAAAATATATTGATATTCATATATAATTGATATTTAAAATATATATATATATATATATAATATTAATTTTTTGATATTAATGTAAAAATCTATGAAAAAGAAAAATAATAATTAATATAAATATGTTATTTAAATAATTGCACCTATTTCAATAACTTTTGTATTATAAATTAAGAAAAAATAAAAATAATATTTTTAAAAATAATATTGATAGGCATTAATATTCTTCTATAAAAATATATACTTTTAAAAATATTGCTCAATTATGTATATATATTATATTTTTTAATATAATTATTCTTTTATAATTTTTTTTTCTTTAAAAAAAAAAAAGAAATAATTATAAAAAAATTATAATAAAATGAAATAAAATAGAATTATAATCATAAAACTGTAAATATCATAAAGTTTATTCAATAAAAATTTTTTATTTAAAATCATAAAATTATTTTTCGATAAACAATAAAACTTTATTTACTTAAAAGTTTATTATATACAAAAATTTTTTTGATATAATATTTAATTTATTTCGCAGCAAATTTAGTATAAACAATTTTTTTTTATTATAAAACTTTATTCATAAATACATCGAAATAAATAAAATAATAATAAAAATAATAATAAAAAAAAATATTTGGACTATGTTCAACATTTAAAAAAAAATAAAATAAAGCAGAATAAAATCAAACAAAATAAAATAAAGGGAATAGAATTTAACAAAAACAGAAAAAAATGGATTATGAAAAACAAAATTTCATAATATTAGATGATAGTGATACCTCATTAAATAATATTGATATTAATGATACTGGTAAAATAATTAGATCACAATTCGATCAAAATTTTACATCATTTAAAAATTAATATATAAATATTGATCATATATTTATTCCTATTTTCTGATATATATATATATATATATATATATATTGCTTTTTCTTAAAATTATATAGAAGGAATTGATATTATTAATAATATACTTCATAGTATTGGGATACCATTGAAAATTAAAAGTTTAAATGAATGTGTATCATCTTTATGGGTTGTAATATATGAAGGAATTTTTAAAATTAGATTAGAAAATATTATTCGTAGTCAAAATGCTGTATATACAGAAACAAAAATTATGAATATCCAACTTATACTAGATCAATTAAAAGAAAAATATGGTATATCTTTTCCATCTAAAATGGCATATGAACTTTTTTCTGGAAATAAATCGTTTATTATAAAATTAATTTATATATTTAAAATTATTTATGATAGAAAAAATCAAAATAATACATTCAAAGAAATCAAAAATGAACTTCAAAAATTAGTACAAATATTATTTAAAAATGAAACAAACACTTCACAAAGCATAGAAATAAATCATTATCATAATCAATCTAATAAAAATTTTTTAGTAAAAAATAAAAAATTATTTTCGAATAAAAAAAATGCCAAAACAAAAAAAAGGGAAAAATCAAAAATTAAAAAATTAAATCAATCTAATCAAAAATTTAAAAACAATAATGATAATAAGAAAGAAGAAGAAGATCTTAAAGTAATAGATTTAGATAATACAATAAATGACATAAATATAAATAATAATCAAATCTCAGAAAAAGTATTAGATCATGTTAATTTAGAAGATAGTCAACTAAATTTCTTATTAAATAGTGATAACTATCCACTTAAACATCAAAATCTTAAAGTAAATATCAATAAAGATGATGATATTGAAACAAAATCAATTTCAACTCAAAAATCATGTAAAAGTAATCGTACAAGATCTGGAACTAATAAATTTATAAAGTTAAATGATGACATTTATAATTATATTATAGTAAATAAAATTGAAGATAATAAAAACAATAATTATTATAATAATAATATTGGTTTTTCTAACTTAAATACTGAACTTACTTTTAAAATAAATAATGTAAGTAATAAAAAAAAGTAATAAAATATCTTTTTTTTTTCTTTTCTTTTTTATTTGCTTAATACTACATAATTATATATATATTAATAATAAACGATTTTTTATATATAATAATAATGATTAATAGATACATCAAGTAAATCAAATAAATAATAAAAAAAATATTAATAGTAGTAATAATGATAATAATAGTAATAATAATAGTAATAATAATAATATAATACGAATTAAAAAAAAGAAAAAAATAGAAAAAAAAGAAAATCGACAATCAAAAGCAATAAATCCAAAAAAACCAAAAAAAAATTCAAAACTTCATTTTGAATTAAATAATATTACTAATGAAAAAATTACGAAAAATTATAATGAAATTAAATCATTAAAAAAGAAATTTTCATTAATTCAATCAGAAATTCAAAAATTAAATGGAATAATAGATAAAAGTCATTTAAAAAATCCAAATACATTATTGGAAACTCATCGAACGAAAGCTTATATAAATAATATAAAAACTTATGCTGATGTTGTACAAAAAAGCAATCCTTTAATAAAAAAACTTCGAAATTGTAATTATTTTCATTATATTGGAGAAGATCATAATGTACATTTTTTAGACTCTCCAGATATTAATGAATTAGATGAAAAACTTAAAAAAAAGAAAGCTATAGTAAAAGAAATAATGGGTAAAAATATTAATTCATTAGAAGAAATGGTAAAAATTCAATAATATAAAAATAATATATAATCATATAATTATAATATATAATATAAATAATAATAATTTAAATTTTTAAAAAAATTTAGAAATATGAATATATTATAGATGATAAAGACAAAGAAAATGATCCATTACAATCAAAAAAGAAATTATCAGATTATGAATTTCATAGAAAAATAAAAAATAATGACTTTGAAAAACGTAGGAAAGAAGTAGCATTAAATAATATGCAAAAAGAAATTAACCAAATAATTGATAATAAACAAAACATAATATCATTCAATAAATCATTGGTAATATTATTTATATAAATTAATACATATTTTCTATAATATAATATAATTTTATTTTATTTTATTTTATTTTATTTTATTTTATTTTATTTAATAGAAAGAAGAATTATTAATAAAGATTAAATGATAAAAAAAATCGAAATAATTAAATACTATATATTAATTATATTAATATCATAATATTATATATGTGTATATATATAGGAATATCAACGTATTCTTAAAGCTTATAAAGAAGAATATCGAAATTTAATTATTGAACGAAATATTTTATTAAAGGAAGCTAAAAAGAAAAAGGAAGATGAAATTATATTAAAACAAGAAAATATGATTAATTTATATCCTTTTATATATAATACATTGTATTTTATTAAAAAAAAATTAACAATAGAGAAACAAATAATATTTATTCTAATTTCAAATTGTATTATAAATATAATATTTTTTATTACATTAAATCCTTAACTATATTTTATTTATTTCTTATTATGGCATGATATTACCTATAAAAGCCAAATTGATATGTATAATCAAGAAGTAGAAAAATTAACAAAAGAAAAACAATTAATTCGAAAATCATATAAAGAGGTATTATACTATTAATTTAAAAAAAAAAAATTAATAGTAATTATATATTTATTAATATAATTAATTTATTTTATATATATATATATATTATATTATATTTTATTAAAATTAGGAA